>ML781278.1:455444-490165 GCA_009831015.1 Picea engelmannii | reverse complement strand
AGCTCACGGTGAGCTAGCAACATGAAGGATTGATTGGATGGTATCACAATGACAATGACCCGTTGAATGACAACGTTCAGAGAGAGGCAGAATAGAAATAATAACAAGAACAAAGATGCAGGATAAACAGTGATACACAGGATACACAGGATAAACAGTGATACAATGTGACTATCTCACAGTGATTCGCTGAGCCAACAGGCAGCGAATCTCGTGTTCCCGTGAAACTAGCTGGTGAGGATTTGTGTGCTGCAAACTTCGACAGGAAGATCAAGTATTCAACAGAAATGGTGTTTTACCCATTCAAGCAATAAAGTTACAGTGCAAATTTCAAAGGATTACACATAGAATTACCTCGGTGACCACTCAAAACGACCTCGGTGACCGCTCAAAACTGCTCCCGCGACCTCTCAAAACTGCTCCCGTGAACTCTCGACGACCCTCGGCGACCCTCGGCGAAATCGCTACAGAGCTCTCGACCCTCGGCGAAATCGCTACAGAGCTCTCGACACAGAGCCTCACGAAAAGAAGTTTCTAAACGTCGCAAGTCGATGTGTGGCAATTATATAGAACATCTTTCGGCCGAACTATTTTTCGGCCGAAAACTTATTCGGCCGAAAGATTATTCGGCCGAACAAGTTTTCGGCCGAAAAAACATTGCCGGAAAAAAATTATCCAGCCGACCAAATTTCTACACGGAAATTGAGGGCCCGGTTATGGCTCCGTTCGATTTGACGTTTATATTTTCGGCCGAACAATAGTTCGGCCGAAAATAATATCTTTCGGCCGAAAAAATTATTTAGTTCGGCCGAAAAGTGTTTTTTGGAAAATTTGGAGACCCGATTGTCACGAAAGTGTAACCCACCTTCGTGATTTCACCCATAATAACCACGACCAGAGCTAAACAAGATTACCTTCCCTTTTAGCTTAGAATTCCAATGCTTCACCATGCATGCTTCCACAACATTTGGACTAGGCTAGAAACCTACAAATTTTCCAACCAAAACCCTCTTAGAGAGAATGAGGGCTTTCTCTCTTGGCTCTAGAGAGGGAAGATCTATGTGAAGTATCTCTTCCAATATTTTTACAAATCTTTGTGGTTGAGGTTGACCTTGTTTTCATGCAATCAAAGATCGAACCAGCGTACTCAATGCCTTTGTGTCTCCCGTGGGTGGATGATCGATTCCCCGAGAAGATGGAGAGAAAACGTCTCAGCAGATCTGCATGCCCATGGGTTCCATCTCGTAATTAACTCCTTCTTCAACAATCGACTTGCACTAGCTCAGGAGTAAGCAATGGATGGAGATAAATCGACTTGCAACAACTCAAGAATGTAGTGAATACTTTGAATCAAGTAAGGAACAAAAGGCGCCAAGATAAACCCTAGCCGTTGGAGATGTGCTCGACTGCATCTCTAATATATTAAATTTGAAGGACATGGGGATGGGCTTTGATCCACTTATGTGTGCATGAGTGCAACCACACGTTCAACCACTACCTCAAGGTGACCCCATGGTTCTAGGAAAATCCCTCATAGGAATTGAACCTTACCCAATGGTGAAAAAATCCTCGTATATAAACTTTATTAATAAGTAAATAAAATGCATAATAAAAAATAAACCAAAAAAATACAATTTATAGTTCAAATTAATCCACAATTTCTTAAAAAATACAACAAAAAACAAAAACCACACACACACACACATATATATATTCTATTTTTTAATTGAAATGGTTAATTTTATATTAAAAACATGTTGCGCTCGTACTATACAACTTAATAGTACAAAAATAATGGTTGGCCCATCCCATTATAACAAAATTATTGCAAAAATTCAAAATATAATTGTTCTTATTTGTTTTTATAAGAAAAAACTATTGATTCTACTTGTACAATCCATACTAAAGTGTCCTAAAATCAATATTGTTTTGCAAAACATAAAAAAAACTTGGATTTAGATAAATGAATGACCATTGTGTTCCTTAATTTATTCCTCTTGTGAAGGAATGTCTCTTGCTTCATTGGTTCCATATGGTTCACGTTGGACTCATTCTTCTTCCCATGCTTCCTCTAGTACTAAGTCGATCGATAACCTCTATTGAGATATCCTAGATTGTGCGCTTCATGTCAAACCAATGACCATAAGTCGTAACGTGTTGCATCCCTCCTCCATATTTCCAGTTTTCCTTCTCTGTTGAACCACGATTTCCAAAACCTCTGCTTGCCCCTTGTTTAAAGTCACCTCATGGTCATAGAATTGACTGTTGCAGTTAACAATTGCAGAGTGATTAGTAGAAATCAAACTTTCGTGGCACCTCAAAACTCATTGTAATCCAAATATCTCGTTGATAGCATACCAACTCGGATGTGTGTGTTCCTCCATGTCCAACTTTGAGAATTCAAAAACTAGGGTCGAACTGAAACAATATTTCACAAGACAAATTTCCCTCGAGGTCCATATTGCAGAGAGAACCTCCAAAATGCAATATGCATTAGATAGCCCACCAATTTCTTGATTAGCGACAAGATTGGGATGACTTCCAGAGTTCATTACTAGGAACTTTAACCACAACGACAACAAATTCAACCCACATAGAGATATCTCACGTTCATTCACCATTTCAAATAATGATGACATATTACGCTACTCGTATTCCTTCATTGTATGTGGGCATACAATAATGTTTAATGCATACCCATTACACAAGGGAATTGACCGCCACTTGGCTTTGCATAAGCTTATTGGCATTACTTCACAATGTGTTGTTTCTTCCATTGGGATGTTCACTAATCAAACAATTATGGGATTGGAGATAATATAATCCCCCCTTTTGAACTTAGTTTGTGTAGCATCAATTAACCTCCAAATTTATTTTTTTATATTCTCATTGTCAAAAATATCGTCTCATAAATTTATAATCAAATCCTTCTGGTCTAATTTCATTTGTAAAGGGTAAACCCCGTGGATTATAATTCTACAATGTTGTTTATCTAATCGTCATGGTGTTGCCATGACACAGTACTCATCTGAAGTTATGGTACCAAACGCCACCAAAACTTGGAATAAATTATAATTTCTGGTATAAAAAAATATTGTGCTCTATAATGAAAATAGTTACAACGTATTACACTAAGAGCCCACTCATTGCCTCATGTATCTATTTTGTACTAGAGATTTTACATTATTTTCTACATTTACACACACACTCATGCACACCATAGAAAATAGGATTATATATGTGTGTGTGATACGTTGTATGCACCTATCGTTATATAAATTCCTTATACCATAGAATTATGGTGGATCGTATCCACATACTCTGGTCAACTCAACATTAACTCAATGTTACCATAATTATATTGTACTGCATATCGGATTGTGTTTTCGTGCATGGCTATCGACCTTTGGTGCTTATGAATTCTCAATTTGATGATTTAATACAATCACTAGTACTTTCATTTATTGCTTACCAATTTTTCATGTAACCATACCTTGTTAACTTATTTTTTTTAGTCCAAGTTGTCACTATGGTAAGTCGAGTTAACAACTAGTTGGAACTCAGCCATACTTGGCGGCTCTGACAGTACCGTTTAGCTTTAATGTTGTGTGGGAACTCCATACTCAACCCTATCATCGGTTCATTGCATATGTGTGAGCGAATTCTTCGTAGAGCCAAAGGCCGATCTCCTCCTGGTCGAGGGTTTATGGTGATGCTCTTACGCAGTCATAAAATTCTTTGTGACGCAAGTAGTTTTGCAGAGGTTAGCCAAACCATTTAATTATAGTTTCTGCTCACTAAGTAATTTTGTTGCTTATCAATTCGTGCTATTAATTTTGTTATGTTACAGGTTCGAAAAGAGCTTTGCGAGCTTGTTTTTGAACGGCTAAACCAAACAAAGGTTACATTTATTTTCCCCTTTTGTTAGGGCTTTCTTAACCATAAATATGTTCGAAAGGCTTGACTCCATTGATGCGACTCCTTCACGAAATTTGTTTATTTTTTGGCAGATCATTCACTCTGGTAGCTTTTACTGCTAGTCTTGACTATGGCATGGGTCGAGGCTTACAAGTAATCGTCCATTCGTCTATAGGTTCGTTGTTTGAATCTGTTTGCTTTTAAACAATACCTTGATAGATTATCATGGCTAAGAGTGTTTGCATTACTTTGCAAGTTTCCTGGGTTTTCTTTACCCAAACCCACGAAACCAAGTATGAAACCTACTATTTTAAATTTTATTACTAAATCTCCAAGCATTTTTTTGATATAATTAATTTATTATGCACAGTTAAATAAAGTTGATAAAATTTATCTCATAAAATATTTTTAATCTCTACAAACCCTTTCCTTGTATTGAATAACATGAATGTTAAGGGTGGAATTTTCACCTTTGCAAATCCTCCATGCGCTTTTGGCTGACACATTCAGAACAAACTAGTGCCGATGATATGCCTGGAACAAGTATAAACAATCCACAAAACTATAACACTTGATTTTATCCACCATCCCATTTACAAGCTATCAGATTTTCTGAAAACCAAACACTTGCTAGAAAATAATATATTTTCCTTTTGTTAATCTCCTCTTTAGTTTGGTTTGTTTTCGTTCAACCTTTAAAATTTGTTTTTGTTGTTCATTAACTACTATGAATTTTATTGAAAAAAAAATTAATAGAGCTTCATAACTACTAAACATTATGTGATGCCTAAAAAACTGCAATTTAAATTCAGTCAATTACACTCAGAAATTAGAAGTGCAAATTCCATAAATTCAGTCAATTACACTCAGAAATTAGAAGTGCAAATTCCATACATTGTTATTGAAGGGTGCATTTAGATAACAAATAAGATTTGTTATATTTATTTTTATTTAAATAATTTTTGAAAATATAAAAGTATTTAGATATCATTTTGATTTCTTAGCTCGTTGAGTAATTATTCCATTTAAATCATAAAAGTACCTAGCTAGCTATTGTTGTACAAAATTTCATGAACACGATTTGGAGACTGGAAGCACAATGCTCGCCTCTGATATTACTACCAATATTAGTGCTCGCCTCTAATATTACTACCAATATTACTATTAGAGGTTAGCTTTTCAAGTTCCTTTATTTTTGCTAGAGCCATTTTGTGTGAAACCCAATCTTTATTAATGGGCTCAATCCACAAATATTCAATACAAAAGAAAAAATTCAATGCAAATGAAAAAGAAGTGGGATTGTTTAGATTATACGTGTATGGTAAAGTTGTAGTTTCCATGAAATAAATTAGCACAACCATTTCACTCACCTCCAATGAACGTAGATAGGGATTGGAAACTTTAGGATGTTTCTCTCCTCTTTAAGTGTCATGTTGTAATATTAGAAAACCATTATGTAGAGGCGATAGTTGCACAATGCAGTATAAATGATGCAGCCAAGCAAAGGCAGAGAAATTTGACCGGTGGAAATTGTAAGCAAGAGTATATCACTACATTGCATAGTGCACATGTTCATGATGGTTGTTAGTGTGAATAGGGTTTTGTAATGTCTCCTTACTCTTGATTGTAATGGGCGAGGACTTAGTAGCCTATATGACTCCCATAGGCTATAGTCAGTAGAAAAAAGGGAGTCAGGGGGATTTATTTAGTGTCATTTGGTTAGAAGATGTATGTTCATAAAGTGACATTAAATAAAAAGGTAAATTGTTCATCACTAAAACATCAAAAAGTAATTTTTAATGTTTAAGTAAATATTAAAGGATAAATAAGGGTGAGGTTTGATTTGGTAAAAAAGGGGAAAGATCTAGAAGGCTCGGAAGAAGAATTATAGGAGGGGTGGCACTTCACATTGGCATTATGATTTGATCTCTTATTTGGAGTGCTCTTGAGAGCTAAGTTTTCATTGGGTTTTTGACAAAACATTTCCACACTTAAGTTTGTTTTTGGTGGTGAAATACCCACCCCAGCTAGACCAAGAAGGGGATCCGTCTAGGATTTCCATCAGAGCTTCATCACATTGATTATTTTCAGTTTGGAGGAGTATCGATTTGATTAGGAGGGTTTTGGAGCACCCTTTAAGAGGCCGATATTCTATGTCTGCAAGGCTATGGAGATTTTGGTGGAACCATGAGGGTTTTACAGTCTTGGGAGGTCGTTAAGGGTCTCTTGGAGGGCCCAATATCTGTCTTTCTATAGATCTGTGATCCCAGGAGGGATCGTGAAGGTATCTTGAGGTACCTTTCACCTATTTGTAGGGCTATGGGGGTCTTGGAGGAGCCACAGACCTACCAACAGGCTGCATGGAGTATAGAGGAGAAAGTCGTGAGGCCTATTTCTGTGTCGAGTGGTCTAGGAGGGGGTCATCACCCATTTTGATGAGCAGAGAGGATCTGGAGGATGGATGTAGACTCACTACAAAGTTGTGATGGTTTCCAACATTGTTTTAGGTTTGGATCAGGTCGATACCTGCAGAGACATTTGTGTGCAAAATACTTGGCATTGTTTACCAGGTTTTTGAGTTATTACTTGTGTGTTTAATTGTTATGTCGTAGCTGCATAGAAACCCTTAGACATTGTGTTGTTGTTGGAGTTTCCCATTCATAATAAAATGCCCATATTGTCTCTTATATTTCATGAGTATATTGTATGCATACAATATGTTTGACAAAATGTCCATGGTCAAGTTACATGTAACTATTTGTTAAAAAGTTGTTAATCAACAATAGACATTGTGTGCAAAATATTTGACAAAAACACACACCATAAACTATAATATCCTAGCATATCTCTATTAGGGATATTGCAGTGTTGTCAGAGCCGATGATCTTGCCAACCTGTGATTTCATTAATTCTTGGAATACGTGGGCGTGGAGGACAACCTATTCTAGGGATAAAATCACCAGAGGAAGAAGAAACATAAAGGGACCAATGAGAAACAGGAAACACAGAAGACAACTTAGAGGAGATGACGCTCCAGATACTAAATAAGTTGGTCAAGGGACAGAATGAGGCATCCCAAAGATAAGTAGAGACAACTAGGCTCCAATAGCAAACCCTTGAGGTACTCACACAACTGGTGAGTCAACAAGGGAACCCTCTAGGTGCGGGATAGGGTGGACCCAGTGGATCCTGTGGAGGTGATAAATCTCATGCAGAGAGTAGCAATACCCGTATTCTAGCATAGAGTATCCTACAGACAGGAAGTAGAAAAGTACCTAGACCGCTATTGCCACCATTCCTTAAGGAGCATCCTATAGGAGCACATGGGCAACGGAGTCCGGTTGACGAGGTCAACACCTCCTTCAAGGAGTATCAGGCACTAGAGGAGGAGGTCTAGGTAGCCATGTATTACAACAACTACTACAACCTTAGGATGAGAAACAAACCTGGGACATGCTAGAGTTAGCAAAACTTTGATCTTCTATGCAAATTGGGGAAGTTGACTATCTCATCTTTTGACGGATCTAACAAGTGCACAACCCGAGCATGGGTACATAAGTTGGACACTTACTTCCAGCTTAATCTGATGAGAGAGGTTGAGGTAATTAAATTTTCCACCTTATACTTGGATGGAGAAGCTCATGAGTGGTGGTACCATGGGCTAGTGACATTAGGACATTCCAACATGTACATCATACGAGGATTTCACCCAGAGGTTAATGGATAGGTTCTATAAGAAGGATCCTGAGATCCACTTCAGGGAGTTGGCACAGTTGAGGCAGACAGGTACACCAAAGGAATACATCACAAAATTTCAGAAGATGGCACTCATGGTGACTGATATTTCGGAGCAGAGGTTAGTGATGTTATTGATGGAGGGCTTAACCGAACCATTGAGAGGATGGGTGAAGGCTCTTAGGCCAATCACATTACATGATGCTATTATGAGGACCAAGGACATGGATGGTACAATTCCCAAGAAGATGCAAGTGAAGCCATTTATTCCACAGAAGGGTTAGGTGAGGAAGCCTCCCCAGAAGCCATGAACACGGAAGGACGAGATGGATGAGGAGAATCGAAGAGAGATGAGAAGAAACAATCTTTGCTACAGCTGGAAAGAGACTTGGGAATCAGGTCACCATTGTATGGGGAAGGGGGAAATATATTACATAGAGGTGTTTTTTGATGAGGAGGATGGTGGTGAGGACGAGACAACTCATATACAGGACAGTGGACAAAGAAGTGGCAAGGTAGAGACGCCTCATCTTGAGATTGAAAAAGAGAATTTGTTGCAAGAAGGGGTCAAGAGAGTGACCATTGCCACACTTGTGGAAGTTCCTGAGTATTATACCTTCAAGATCAAAGGCATTTTGCAGGGAAAAAGAGTTGTCACTCTGATCGATGGTGGGGCTACCCATAATTTCATCGACGCAACACTGGTTGCTAGGAAACACATTCCCACAGAGGAATTTGAGGGATTCAACGTGGTGGTAGCAGATGGGTACAACATGGCTTGTACTTAGAGGATCAGAGGGTTGGATTTGACATTGGGAAACTATACGTTGACCGATGAATTTTATGTGGTAGACTTAGCAGACACCAGTGTGGTGCTGGGAGTGCAGTGGTTATATTCCCTTGGATATTTCAAAATGAATTATCATATCATGAGGATGGAGTTCATGAACACAAGGGGTCAATGAGTTGTTTTGATAGGTATGTCGTCAAGAGCACCCATGGTCGTGTCCAACAAACACATGGAGGCCATCTTTAGACATGGTGATGTGGCATGTGCAGCGGAGTGTTTGATCAAAACATAGAAGCCATCACGGGATCACCAACATTATCATGTAGACATACATGAGCTACTTGGGAAGCACGACAAAGTGTTTGGGCCTCTACCCACACGGAGACCACCTGACATGGCATTTGAGTATGTCATTGAGTTAGAGGAGGGGGAAAATCTCGTGATCACTAAACAATATAAGCATTCAAAGAAGTTTAAGGATGAGATTGAGAAGGTCATACATGAGTTGTTGTAGATGGGGCACATTAGGCCTAGCTCTAGTGCCTTCACTTCTTTAGTGGTACTATTGAAGAAGAAGGATGGAACGATGCAAATGTGCATCAATTACAGGGCACTGAACAAGAAGACCATCAAGAATCGATACCTGATACCAAGGATCGATGAGTTGATAAATGAGTTGCATGAGGCAGTGTACTTCTCAAAGATTGATCTTCGATCAGGGTACCACCAGATCCAGGTCAGAGAGGAGGACATCTACAAAACAACCTTCAAATGTCACTATGGGCATTATGAGTTTATATTCATTCCTTGCAGGTTGACTAATGCACCAAATACCTTTTAGTGATGTATGAACCATATCTTCAACAAGCAGTTGAGGAAGTTCTTACTGGTGTTCTTCGATGATATATTGATTTACAATAGGACTTCGTAGGATCATCTGAGGCATGTTGATGAGATTCTCAGCATCATGGGGGAGCAGTCACTGTTTTCCAAGGAAGAAAAATGTGATTTTGGGTTGACAAAGATTTTCTATCCAAGACATGTAATTGGAGTTAAAGGGGTACATGTTCATGAGGAAAATATCTAGATGATTTTTTATTGGCCCACACCTAGGTCACTTATAGATTTGCAGGGGTTTTCAGAATATGCAACTATTGAAGGCACTTCGTGAAAGGATTTTCACAACTTGGTGTACCATTGAAGGATCTCACCAAAAAGGGAGCATTCAGATGCTCAGAGGAGGCGCAAACAACATTTGATAGGATGAAGAAGGTGATGAGCACTTACCTAGTGTTATCACTTCCATACTTCTCTCATCCATTTGTGTTGGAGTGTGATGCATCCAGAGAGGGGATAGGAGCGGTGTTGATGCAAAATCCGCATCCCATAACCTTCGAGAGAAGGAAGCTAAGGGATCCAGAAAGGCTCTAGTCCATCTATGATAAGGAGATGTTGGCCATCATGCATGCATTGGCCAAATTCAGACAATACCTGGTGGGAGGATGCTTTGTGGTAAGAACTGACCACAATAGCCTGAGGTATTTCTTGGAGCAAAGAGACTTGAGCGAGAGGTAGTAGAAATGGGTGAGCAAGTTGCATGCATATGACTTTTACATTGAGTATGTAAAGGGAAAGAAAAATGTAATTGTTGGCGCCCTTTCCAAGAGACCTTCATCTTTTTCCATGACAGAGATCTCAATGGATTGGAAGTCCATTCTCTTGGTGAAATACTACAAGAATACATTTGTTTGTTAGCTGATGGAGGGCATTACTTAGGATGAACGATACAGGGTAGTGGATGACATCATCTACTACAAGGATAGGATTTATCTTGTCCCTGAGTCCACACTCAAGGATACAATTATGAGAGCAATACATGATGCACCATTGGCAGAGCATCCGGGATATCTTAAGACCTACAGGAAGGTGAGGGAGGGATTCTCTTCGAAGGGTCTCAAGGAGGATGTTATATGGTATCTTAGGGAGTGCATGAATTGTCAGGAGAACAATTCAGATCTCACACATCCTGGAGGTTTGCTATAATCATTACCTATTCCAGAGTAGAAGTGGGAGATCATTTCCATGAACTTCATTACAGGGTTGTCGAAGCTACAGGTCAAGGACTGTATCTATGTGGTGGTGGAAATGTTGACCAAGTATGCACACTTATTTTCTGTTCCTTCAGAGTATAACACAGCTCAGGTGGTAAAACATATTCTTCATGGAGGTGTTCATAATACATTGTCTTCCTAGATACATAGTCAATGATCGAGACAACAGGTTTCTCAATGCATTTTGGAAAGAGTTGTTCAGGTTATTAGGGACATAGTTGACACCTAGTACCAACTATCATCCTCGGACGGATGGACAAACAGAGATATTAAACAAATGGATTGAGGGATACCTACATAACTACATGTCGGGACAACAAAGGGCTTGGATAAAGTGGTTTCATCTTGGGGAGCATTGTTATAATGCCACTAATCACATGTCCATCGAGATGAGTCCATTCAGGGAATTATATGGCTATGATGCTCCATCATTTGTGGATTTGGAATTTGGGGAGAGTAGGGCCCCCAAGGACAAGGATTGGTTACAACAGAACCAAGAAATCTTGAGAGTCTTGAAGGAGAACTTACAGGTCACCCAGAATCGACAAAAGATGTATACAGATAAGCACAAGGTAGAGCACAACTTTGAATTTGGGGATCTAGTATTTTTGAGATTGCATCCATATAGACAGTCCTCACTAAAGAGGAGTGACGTAGAGAAGTTGAAGAATTGTTTCTATGGACCATACAGGGTGATCAAGAGAGTTGGAGAGGTGGCATATGAGTTGGGGTTGTCGGAGGGTAGCAAGATTCACAACGTCTTCCATGTGTCTTGCCTCAAGAAGGCGTTGGGACAATAGGTCACCACCTAAGCATATCTTTCTCCACTGGATGAGGAAGGGCAGTTGGTTCTGACAACATAGAGGATAATTGATGTTTGAGAGAGGAGGCTAAGGAGCAGAGTCATTCAGGAGTACCTGATCATATGGAGAGGTTTTCTCACAGAGGATGCCACTTGGGAGGGAGAGTATATCTTACAACACCTCGATTTGGAATTGCTTGAGGAAAAACAATATCGGGAAGGGAGGATTGTAATGTTCCCTTCCTGTTGATCGCAATGGAGGATAACTTAGTATCCTATACGACTCTCATAGGCTACAATCACTAGAAAAAAAGGATTCACGGGAATTTATTTAGTGTCATTTGGTTAGAATATGTATGTTCATAAAGTGACATTAAATAAAAAGGTAAATTATTAATCACTTAAACATTAAAAAGTGATTTTGATTTTTAATGTTTAAGTAAATATTAAAGGAGAAAGAAGGGTGAGGTTTGATTTGAGCAAAAGGGGAAAGATCTAGAAGGCTCGAAGGAAGAACAAAAGGAGGGGTAGCACTTCACTTTGGAATTATGATTTGATCTCATATTTGGAGTTCTCTTGATAGCTGATTTTTTGTTGGGGTTTTGACAAAACCCTTCCACACATAAGTTTGGTTTCAGTGGTGAAATACCCACCCTAGCTAGACCAAGAGGCGGATCCACCTAGGATTTCCATCAGAGCTTCATCACATTGATTATTTTCAGTTTGGAGGAGTATCGATCTGATTAGGAGGGTTTTGGAGCACTCTTGAGGAGGCCAATCTTCTATGTTTGCAAGAGTATGGCTATTTTGGTGGAACCTTGAGGGTTTTACAGTCTTGGGAGGCCGCTAAGGGTCTCTTGGAGGGCATGATATCTCCATTTATGTAGATCTCTAAGCCCAGGAGGGGTCGTGAAGGTATATTGAAGTAATGTCCACATGCTTGCAAGGTTACTAGGGTCTTGGAGGAGTTGTGGACCTACCAGCGAGCCGTATGGAATATAGAGGAGAAGGTCGTGAGGCTTGTTACTATGTTGAATGGTCTAGGAGGGGGATGTAAGTTGTTTTAATGAGAAGAGAGGGTTTGGAGAAAGGAAAAAGACTCATTGCAAAGTTGTGAGGGTTTCCAACACTGTTTTAGGCTTGGATTAGCTCGGTACCTTCTACTACAAAGACATTTGGCATTGTTTACCATGTTTTTGAGTTATTACTTGTGTGTTTAGTTGTTAAGTTGCAACTGCATAAAAACCCTTAGACATTATGTTGTTGTTGGAGTTTCCCATTCATAATAAAATTCCCATATTGTCTCTTATATCTTGGGAGTATATTGGATGCATATAATATGTATGACAAAATGTCTATGGTCAAGTTACATGTAACTATTTGTTGAAAACTTGTTAATCAACAATAGACATTGTGTGCAAAATATTTGACAAAAACACACACCATAAACCATAATATCCTAGCATATCTCTACTGGGGATATTAGAAGTTCTTTATCTATCTAGTTCTTTCCTATCTAGTTTTATGCTTTAGCTCACTTCACACTAGGTTAAGTTTACTTAGGGACCTTTTCACTATATCCATATGGGTTGTCTTTTTAGTCTCTTGAGTGGTAAATCTTATATATACTCACCCATTTATCTCATATGATCATCTCATTTTCATTGTATGCTTTGTATTCTCTTGAGTAGAATACATTCATTCTTTCTCATTTCTAATTTATAGATTGTCTTTTCTTCATTCATTTGCATTCTTGGGTGGAGTTTTAGCCAAATATTACATGGTAGCAAAGTTGTTGTGAGTTGTGGGTTAGAAATAGTTTTAGAAATATGAGTGTAGATATATTTTTCTGAAGCACACGAATATTTTTCTTGTATATAAGATATTTAACATCCTTTAATAATTTTATGTAATTAAATTGTACAATATCAATATTTAATATTAATACTTTAGTATTGAAAATAATCTTTTTAGATAATGTTAGATAGTTGATATGGATCACCATCCATAAACAATCGCAATCTTGAGCCCGCCAGCCCTGGAATCCGTGTGTCAATTTGTATATCGCGGAACTCTAAGTGTTGTTTGGAGGACACAAAACAATATAAGTGCAATGTTGAGTCAACCAGCCCGCAAGTCCACCCGTCAATTTGTATATCGCGAAACTTTGGGTGCTATTTGTAGGACACAGAATAATAGAGGCCCAATTTTTAGCCCACCATCCCAAGAACCCGCGATCCAAAAAGTGGCTAAGTATGGAGTGTGGGATTTCTACATGCTCTATAAAATCTCATTTCCATACTTTATAAAAGTACATATTTAGTATATATTACTCTTTTTTCGAAACATTTCTAGGTGCAGAAGTTGGCGGATTCACGTCTTCAGATTTCACTTACTTTTATATCACCAGCCCGACCAACCGCTTCCCCGTTTCATATTGTACAAAATTTTTTGTATAATTAAATTGTACAATATCAATATTTAATATTAATAATTTAGTATTGAACCTAATGTTTTTAGATAATGTTAGATAGTTGATAGGGATTGCCATCCATAAACAATCGCAATCTTGAGCTTGCCAGCCCTCAAGTTTGTCTATCAATTTGTATATCACAGAACTCCAAGTGTTGTTTGGAGGACACAAAACAATAGAAGTGAAATGTTGAGTTAGCCAACCCGCAAGTCCGCCTGTCAATTTGTATATCGCAGAATTCAGGGTGTTATTTGTAGGGCATGGAACAATAGAGGACCAATTTTGAGCCCGCCAACCTAAGAACCCGCAATAAAAAAGTGGCTAAGTATGGAATGTGGGATCCATGCATGCTCTATAAAATCTTATGTCCATACTTTATAGAAGTACACATTTAATATGTATTACTCGTTTTTCGAAAAATTTCTAGGTGCGGAAGTTGGCGTATTCACGTCTTCAGATTTCACGTACTTTTATATCGCTAGCCTGACCGACTGCTTCTCTGTTTCATATTGTACAAACTTTTTGGCTTGCGGTTTTCCGAATAGGCGAGTTATCGGATAGGCGGGTTCAATATTGTGTTTCCATTGTTTCAACGCTTGCAAACAACACCCTAACTTCCGCGATCTACAAATTAGCAAACAAATTGAAATAAAAGAATATATACTATGTGAAGTCTAATGGAACAATCATATGAACGCGAGGACATTAAATTCAAATTCGTCTTTGTTATACTTGCGGTGAAGCTAACAGTACAAAAATTTTACTTAAACATCAAAAAAATGTTTTTCTTGTAACTTTTCGACCCTTCTCTTATACAAACAGATCCTGGAAACTATAAACATCACTCTCTGTATCTATTCCTTGATTGAAGAACCTGTTAACATGTTTAATGCACTCCATAGTTACTGCTAAGACCATCAATGGTGCTTTCTTACAACAATTCCCACTTCTGAAAATTGCCATCCGCTTTCTCTTTTTCCCTCTACTTTCCCTTTCTTTACTTACTCGTTTTTCGGAAAATGTCTAGGTGCGGGATTTGGCGGATTCACGTCTTCAGATTTCTATTGTTACTTTTATATCACCAGCCCGACCGACCGCTTCCCCATTTCATATTGAACAATTTTTTTGATTTGCGGGTTCCCGCATAGGCGAGTTCAACATTGTGTTTCCATTGTTCTGTCGCCTACAAATAACACCCGCACTTCTGCGATTTACAAATTAACAAACAAATTCTCCTTCATCTCGTATGCTTTCGCTTTCTGTTTACTTGGTCCTTTTTCCGAATGTCTCATGCTTTTATATACAACACCCGATGTTCAACAATATACAAATTTCCCTCTCGACATTGCGCTTCCATTGTTCCCCTACGCACAAACAACACTCGAAATTCCGCGATATACAAATTGACGGTCGATATCTTTCACTGAGCTGCAATATGACCATCGGCCCCTCACGTCTTCTGGGTATATCTTCTGCACCCTTTTTTTGTAACCCGCCCGACCGCTTTCCATACTTGGGCATTTCTTGGAATCTGTTTCACGGGTTGGCAGGTGGATGAAATGTACAATGCTTGGTCGCTCTTCGCCATCACCACTACTTATTTCCATATATGCAATTATTAATCTTTAATGCTAGTAGTTCATGCTAAATGTAATATTGTTGCTAATATGTACTTTCCTAACGCTAATATAATCTCTCTCTCTCTCTCTCTTTGGGTTTCCCCACATTGGGGTTTTCCTTAGCTAGTTGCCTAAATTTATGAGTTTTACATGGATGTGTGATTGTTATTCATTGTTATTTTTCCGCTGCAAAAGTGCTTAGCAATGTGTATTTCTTTTTATGGTATTTTCTGAATGTGGGTTAATACATTTTAGAGTTCATTTAAGACAGTTATCTCTAGGTTTCTAAGTGTATGAAAGAATTTGTGTATGTTGATTTTGTCATTAAATTCCTACATATCAACCATCAACGTAGCCCTGAGCCCAAGGTTCACCATAGGAACATGGATCTCCATAAGATTATGCAACATATAAGTCATGTAACCGTGCCTCACATGTGTGTGAAGAGTGCCCAAGTGGAACCTCATGTTTTCAAAAACGCCTCCATCAATCCATCGGTAATCCTCCACACTAATGTCCTTGCCAAAAATGATGTGAAGTGCTTGAGCAAGGTACAACAATGTGCAGGGCCTCTGAATCTCTCTCTCCCAACCTGTGTTTGCCACTAAACTCCAAGAATCCTTTAACTAGTGGGATAAGAAAGTCCATGAAAATTTGAAATGAACCATGTAATATGTAAGAGGGTGCATATTATGTAGTAAATGTAAGCCAAGCAACCACAAGGGAGGCATGTACACACCACTATCAATTCCTTCAAAGTCATGGGAGATTGTTCCTATAGATTCCATTGGAGGACTTTTGCAAAACAAGGAATAGTCATGACTACTTGTATGTGGTTGGAGATAGATTTAGCAAGATGCATGTTCCAATTGCTTGTAACAAGACCATAGATACCAAACATGTAAACAATATGTTCTTTGAGCATTTTTGGGGTCATTTTGGATTTCCTAAGTCCATTATTTAAGATAGGGATACAAGGTTCTTGAGCATATTGTGGAAGACTTTTTAAGATAAACTATATACTACGTTGAGTGGGTCTAATTCATTCCATTCTCAAACTAATGACTGAACTAAAGTAGTCAATACAAAATTGGTACATTTATTAAGAGGATACCATGATAGGCATCCTAAGACATTGGATGAAAGCGTACCTCACATACAAAATTCCTAAAATAAGACAATTCATTCCTCTACCAATATGGTGCCATTTGAAGTGTGCTTTTGGTATCTATCTCATCTCTACCTGATTTGGCATATGGAGATGAAAAGGGTAAAGAAGGTGTTTCAAACAAAAGAAGAAGGAAAAGCTGATTTTTTTTTTCAAAATCATAAGGAAAGTTCTTCATCAAGTCCAAGAGATGTCGCAAAAGACACAAGAAAAGTAGGCTAGAGATGACCATCATAGAAGGAGCACAAGTTTCAAGCAGGTGGAAAATTTTGGTTACATGATTTATACATTAGTTGTAACGGTTGAAAACTTGAATTATATGAGCCAAGAAATCTAAATCAAGAAGGTGGTATTGAATAAATCCTACACCAAGGGTAGAAGACAGTTTCAAACACATGGAGAGAAGTCGAAGAAAATTTGAGATTGGAAAAGAACTTTAGACCCAATAGATCAGGAAAACATGAATATTGAGGAATTGTTCAAAATATCAAACTCTAACAAATGCCAAGTGGTTTTAAATAGAGAAGGTGAGGGAATCGTTTCCTCATCTTATTAAAAAGTATCTTTTGTGGGACCAAAGCCTTCCCATTAATAGGTCATATAAAGACAATGATATTACTTCAATGCAAAATTCCAAGGCAAGAAAAAATATCAAGAGTAAATGTGCAGTATGTGATTTCCTTAACTACCACGTCAACAACCAATTTCACTTCTAGTATCAAGAAGAGAATGATCCTTTTCTTTCATGTTCCTAGAATTCACCCAATGCGTGATAGACGTTGACCATTACCATGGGAAGCACAAAAAGAGAGGGAAGTAAATGAGATGGGTTCTAATCAATGTTTTGATCATTCCAAGGCATAAACTCACAACTAGAGAAGGTGTACAACAATCCAAGGAATGTTGAGGAGTCTTGGAACATCAATAAAGTTCATTTAACATCATCGTAATCCATTACTGTGACTCATTTTTTCATACTAGCCTTGTACATGCTCAATTCAGAAGAGGAAATAAAGTCATTTGTTGATTCCTCCATGGGGATGTTTTCCATAAGGGTTTTATAAATTTATACTATGTATATCTAGTCTATTGATACATGAATGTGGTTTTTAGCTCAATTTCATAAGGTGAGGTGTTCATCTCCTTCAACTAGGTTTGACCTGTTATCGCACAAGTTGTAGGTTGGGAAAAGCACGACCCAACCACCAAGTGGTGACAACTAAGGGACATTATACCCAATGTCACCTCCATATAGGTATTGCGCTTCAAGGGTGAATAGGCCACTCTAGGGAGGCGATCCCAATGACCATGGGGGATTGAGACGGACAGAAGGAAAGGAAAAGAAGTATCCCCCTAAAGGTCAATGATGAAAGAGAAAAGTGGCTTTCATGACTCCTCTCTGGGTGGTTTAAGGTTTCCAAGTCTTTGGGTATCTGCAAAAGTGTTTGTACTTGCCAGAGACAATAGAAAATCCACACTTGCATATAATATGTTAGGTGGACAAGCAAGTTAAGGTAACTGTCCCTAATTTGCAGCGATCAAATAGTATCAGCTATCAGCAATATAATAATAATAGAAGTTGCAATTAAAGCTGCTACAAGTTCAGTTAAACATACAATAGGTGAAACAACAATGACTAGTCTAGCTTGCACAAAATAGTATGAAACTTGAGCAGTCAAACAAGGTTGTTATGAAACAGTTCTGTAGAGATAATTTCCAGCCTTATGGCCGTAACAAATAATTCATTACGACAGCAAAATTACCCTATGAAACTTGCCCAAAGATTGACCAAAAAGTGCATTATAACAAGTAAAACATGAGGGAAAAGTTTTAGCTTAAGTCTAGGGTTAGTTTGTGAGTTATTAGGGTTAGAAAAGTTAGGGTTTCTTCAACCTTATGGCTGTAGAGTTAGAATTATAACAACAACAAAAGTTGTCGGTAAAAGGGGATGCCTCAATGAGGCAAGTTAGCTCATAACATGGAGAAGAAAGTCCAAGTGCAAGAGCTTCAAAAGAATGACTTTTCATGTTTCCCAAGGAAAAAATGTATTTCTCCAATGCAACAAGTGATGACTAGTGCCTTTAATGGTTGGGTTAATGGATCAAGAAAAGAATAAGCCAGAGGTACTACCTTCTTTGTGGGTGTAAACCCTTTTACTCCCCAAGGCAAGTATTTCTAGTTAGGGTTTAGACTAAGAGGGTGTATGCCCTTATACTTCTCTTACTAAACCCTTGCTAAATCAACACTACTTAAAAAAAATTATGATGGAGGCTAAGGTAGGGGTGTATGCCCTTATACTTCCTAGCTATCTCTAGCAAGATAACCTTGACTTGAAATACAAATGATAGCACATGCATATTTTCTTACCAATTCAAGGAATAAATGTTAAGATAAACTACCACAATAGCAAGAGAAAAAGCCTTCCAAGGCTAGCGCATACTTCCACCAACTAATAACCATAAAAAATAGCCACACAAGAGAACAAGAGAAAAATAGCCAAAGATAGCGCAAGTCGTTCCTTAGTAGCTCTCACAATGGAGAGGCAATGTTATGAAATGATTTGAGTTTGATCTCAATTTATACAAAACTCTTAAACACAATTTGTCCACATAATTTTAGGGTAAACCACAAGAAAAGGGGTCAACAGCCCTAATCTTGCCCCTTTACAAAATAATATTTAACAATTCACTCTAAAATTTTCTTTTTTCATAAATGAAACCCCAAAACAAGAGGATGTCTCCCCTTTAAGGGACTTTTTGGCACTTTCAAGAAGTCATTGGGGTAGTAGATGCATGGCTAGGCCTCCAAATCCCACTTGTCACTCATCCAAGTCCTCTCTTGATGGTCTTCAAGCCTTCTTCCTTCAAAACGTGCAACATGTCATTGAAAAACATCTTCACCACCAAACCCTAGCCCTTTTAGGTGACGTCAAGCTTCCAAGGAGACGTTTTGCCTCTCCTAGAAAATTTGTTTGGCATGGGAGGGATAGGTTATATCTTCCAAGTCGCCTTCCAGGCCTCCAAAGTCAATTCTTCGTGATCTGGCATCTGGGCCCTTGGTACCCATCCTGTGGGCTTGAAGCTCCAAGGAAAACCAAGCTAGGCTTGTTCTTCCAAAATTGTTCACCAACTAGGTCCTACAAAGACAAATAAGCACGCCCTCCAAAGATCTCAAGTCAAAATATCATGGTGAGTAAATCAAATCAATAAATGAGCCACCTCAGCATGTGCATCAAAGATTACACAGTCAAACAATTGCTCAAAGACATTATAGAAATTGCCAAGCTTGGATATGGGAGGGTTGATGAGGTGTCTTATTGGGTAGATCTTTCCCTAGGTCAAGGAGTGTTTCCCAAGTGATCCCTCTCTAAGCCATGTGAAGTAGGTTAAGTGGTCATGGACTCACTGGGCATGGTGTTCATAACATACAAGGGGTTGTAGTGTCTCATTCATGGGTGCCTTTGTAGAGGGTGTGTGGCACCTTTGTTTGCAAAGCATTTTTTCCAAGCCCATCTTTTTGCCATTCTTTGTTTCTTTTATGTTTTAAGGAATGAGTTGAAGGCCATTGTCCTGGCGTGGTGTCCAAATAATGACAATGTCACTCACAAATATCTCGCGGAAATGAGAAGGATGGCTCGTGATGAGACCCCCTCTCTCAGTTGTGTAACTAAGAATCGCTACCCTGGCTTGGTGACCATATGATGGTAATGTCATACTGCTAAATACCCATGATCATGATAGGTCGTCTCATGATTAGACCTCCTATCCTCCAACTAACCCCCTAACCATTCATTATCATTTATTATTGTAGGTCACCCTTTTCTTACAAAGAAGCATTTCATTGATTTCTCAAAGTATTCTTGGGCAAAGCATCTAGAAGGTCTATATATAGGATTTTATCTTTTTATCCAACAACAATTCCTTTGGGCCTTCAGCCCCTTCTTCCCATGAAATGAGGGGCAACCCCTTCTTGGGTCAATACACCCTAAAATCCCAAGAGATAAGGAAAAGGGGGTTTTTGATGATGGAACGTGGTAAGTATGGTAGGGAACGGTACGATGGCTCTTCAAGGGAGTTCCTAGTAGCAAACCCATTCTTGAGGAAGACCACTTACTATGGCACAATGTCAACCACCAAGGTGAAACGAGGAAAAAAGCATAATGTCCAAGCATATGTCATTAAATCTAAAGCAGTATAACATACAACATACTCAAAATGCCTCAAATATTGAAATGACACTCAATATAATACTTGACTTGTACCTCATGGAGCAAGGCCCAGTACCTTTCTAAAGCCAGCTGGTGTGGTGGATGCCATCCTGAAAATCCTGACCTCTGTGGTGGTGAGAATGGTCTCCATCTGTGTAAGTGGGGATGCTACAAGCTGCCTCCCTCTCAATACTCCATGTCTGCAACTTGAGGGCCTCGAGACATCGCCTCCTTAGTTATCCCGAAAAGTTGGGGATAACATGACCCTTACCTCTCCATAAGCCATGCCCCAAACATCCCTTGAGGTAGATCATTCATGTAGTCCTGACCCCAAGGTTGACCCTAGGAACAAGGATCTCCATCAGATGATGCAATGTATAATTCATGTAACCATGCTTCACATGTGTGTCAAGAGCACCAAAGTGGACCCTCATGTCTTCAAAAAATCCTCCATCAATCCATCGGTAATCATCCACACCTTTGTCCTTGCCACAGATGGTGAGAAGTGCTCATGCAAGGTATAACAAGGTGCATGGCCTCTGAAATATCTCTCTTCCAACCTGTGGTTGCCACTAAAATCCAAGGATCCTTTGACTGACAGGGTAAGAAAGTCCATGAAAATGTGAAATCAACCATGCAAGTATGTAAGAGGGTGCATATTGTGTAGCAAATGTAAACCAAGCAACCACAATAGAGGCATGTACGCACCACTATCAATTCCTTTAAAGCGATGGGAGAGTGTTCCTATAGATTTCATTGAAAGAATTTTGCAAATAACGAATAGTCATGACTACTTGTATGTTGTTGGAGATAGATTTAGCAAGATGCATGTTTCTGTTATCGCGGGAATTGTAGTTGTGCAAAGCCCAACACAAGATTACCAAATCTTGTGTAACTACAAGATTTCCTACCGCTGTCACCTTAGTAAGAGATCCCCATGTTTTAGTGATGGAGGAGGTCCACCACAGGGGAGGCTTCCCCGATGACCTCAAGGGAACAAAGTAGCAAGTATTGTAGCTAAGCATATCACCCCCTCTCTTGATCACCTAAGTCGAAAGTCTACGTTTGGGAAATTGAGGAGATAGAAGATGTTTTGGTACCTGCCTAGAACGAGAACAAATTACAGCATGTATATGATGTTTCCAAGTGCCAATGTGCAATATAATCCTCAAGAGACAATAGGCAATGAAAATTAATGATAGCTAGTACAAAATTGCTGCAATTTAACATTTTACAATAGCAATTATGGTTTTGTAACAACAAGAAGAAAATTAGATCAGAATTGCATGGAATAACAAGGAAAATTCAACAAATATTTAGTAGATCAATATCCAACTATTCCAAGCAATTTTTTAGTACGATAGCTTGTTGTTAGAGTGGTGTATGCAACAAATTAGAGTGAATTAGATGGTTGTAGCAATCTTTTGCAACGACAATGAGTAAATTAGTGAGCTAGTACAAGTTAGAGTTATCAAAGTTAGTATAGAGCTTGAGAGAACGATAGAAGAGAGTTGTTTGATAACTTACTTCACTAGAGAGCAAGTAGATTAGTGTCTTTAGGGATATGGAGTCCTTTACAAAAGAAATATAATGTAATTGGAGAATGGTAATAGCAAGATACAAGAGGTAGGGTTTGATATCTAAGGTGCTAGCACATTAGGGCCTTAGATTTCAAGCCTTAAAGAGAAAGGTTACTAGAGAGCAAGCACTTTTGGGCTCTAGCAACATTTTATCTCTTCTTAAGTTCCTGAAGCAAATAATAATCAAGAGTCTAGAATCAAACTCCTAAAGTGATAGCACTTTAGGGATTTAGGAGATAATGCTAGGTAGGATTTCCCTCACAAATTGATGGATGAAATTGTCTTTATGAGAGGAGGAAGTGTTATCCCCTAGCCTAGGGATAACTAAGGAGATCATGTTTCGATAGGGCACCCTGAGACCTTCTCCACACCTAACTCATTAAATTGCATAACATCTTTGAACATTTGTCTGGGTTAAAGGGGGTTTGATGCACATGTTTGGGTAATTCAATTATTGGATGTGATTTACATGATATGATCCCTGTGACTTATGAAACCATGGAGGGCGTACTTGTTTTTGTTGCGGGACCTAGCCCAGTGGACAAGTACACATGAGGGAATGATTAACTAGGACCTTCATGGGGGCTTAAAGTCCACAGATGGATGTTGAAACCCTAGCCAAGGGTAAGAAGAAATTGAAGACTTGCACCGGGAGAAAGAAGGGTGTTTCCTTTGGAGGCACCCTAGCAGACCTAGACCCAGGGGTTATTTTTTTCCCACATGGACGTTAGCCCTTGAGGGCCTTGGACGTCACCATGATAGCCCTAGGCGTCATCCAGAGCTAGGGTTTCATCTTGGATGACATTTATGAGGCATTGGCACATATGGGCAGGGTTTCATGCCTTTGGAGGCCCAACATTTCATCTTTCCTTCTCGGTGTTCCATACTTGGGGCTCAACGTCACCCCAAAGGACCATGACGTCACCCCTAGAGTGATTTTTAAATGCAAATTAATTTTATTTTGTCCAGATTTAATATGTAAAAAACTGGCCAAGTCGACCTAGTAATTTTGAACTGGAATTGTGAGGTGCTACTCTTGTTTAACGCTGATTTTTGCAACTTGGAACAATTTTGGAAGTTTTATGGTGATCTTGCATGGTATTCTCATGATTATTATTGGTGAAAGTAAGTGGAATATGCATTTGTCATCTATTGAATGGTTTATTGTATGGTTTTATTTGCTCATACAAGATTATGAAATTGCATGGTGTATTTAATGCTTGAAGTAAGAAACTTAAGTTGTTACTTTCTTATTTTTTTATATGCCAAGCTTTTCATTGAATTGATCTAGTAACTAGTGAAACCCTAGAGCCCTAAATTGCTAGCACTCTATGGGTTTGGACTTAGTTATTGTTGCATAAGTTTTACTCCATAAAAATCCTAAGGACAACAAGGCGCTAGGGCCTAGAATTGCCTACACCCTAGCATCTTGTCTCTTGAAGTCGAAGCCTAGGAGGACTTAAGTTACTACTTCTCCTATGTTTTTTTCCTCTTAGACTTTTGTGCATCATCATCATTAATTTGCAACCTTAGAAGAAGTTGTCCTCCTTGACTCCATTACCCTTGAAGGCACTAGTCCTCTTCTCTTACTTCTTGACAAGACTCAACTCAAACTCCTTCACTTCATACTCAAACTCTTTCACTTCATACTCTACTAATTTGCTAACCTAGTCTAGAAATACTAACAGTTAATTTGTTGATGCCAAAATCACTGCTACAACTATCATTTTGCAGCTTATATTAGCCTACTAACCATATAAATCATCCTAGAATTTGTAGAAGGCAGGGTACTATCAATAAGTGTTAAAGTGTATGTTAATTGCCTTTTTAGAGTGCAAATTCTAAAGTTGTTACCATTGTCATAGTTGTTGTTACAACCATTGTTGCAACCCTTAGCAGCCCTAAAATCATCCATAAAACCATTGGGCATTTGTACTAAGAAAACTATAATCATTGGATATTGAAGTAGTGTCTTATTGATTTATTATAGTACTTTTATGAAGTGGTTTCATTATTGTCATCATCATTAATTAATGTTGTTATAAATGTTTGAACAACCATTTAAGTCATTTATTGACTTGTATTTATCTTGAAAAGTGTGAGTGACAAACCATTATCAAGTTTGCAAGACTCTATATCTCTTCCTTGTCATCACAACTTGCACCTTTCAAGATACATTGTTGCTACTGTGATCTCACTTTCATTGTATAGTAACTTGTTTAGGCGGCACATAATTTGTTTAAGAAGTCATTGATTATAAATGTTGCTACTAACGTTTGATGTTTCATTGGTAAAAGGCAGGTACAAACCCATTTTCATTTTCCCTTGTCCCTTTCAACTTCACCAAAGTGACTTCTTCTGTTGAGTGACCTAGAGAGAGGGGTGGGTTTTCACCATATAGTTTTTGCCCTTCATCAACCAACTAGGTCCTGGAACGTCTATCTTGGAGTGAGGTTTTCCTCCTCCAAAAGAGAAAGAGGTACCCTATTGGGGTGATAGTGATAGGGTTACCTCTGTGTACGTCAATCTAGGCATACTTGCCTTTAGGCTTTGGCCAATATAGATTCGACGATAACATGAAGCACTTATGCTCCTCTCTTAGGGTTTTATCCAAGCAATAAATCTTCAATATGAAAAAGTAAATTCACAATAAAGCATTAATGACATGAAAATTGCAGAAATTTACTTACTTCACCAAGACAATGACAAGTACAAACCCTAATTGTAGAACATTCCTCCAAAAATCAGCCAATAGACATCCACACTTGTCCTCCAAAGCCTAGTGCATGAGTAAAAGAGACCAATCACCTCAAAGATAGCGAAAATTTTAGATCACTCTCACTTGTGTCCAAGGAAAAGTTGTGATGATTGTTATCCCCATTTTGTGGGATAACTAAGGAGATTATGTCTCGAGGCCCTCAGGTTGCAGATATGGAGTGCCAAGAGACTACATGAACAACAATATCCATTTTCACAGATGGAGACCCTTCTCACCACCACATAGGTCATAGATTTTTCAAATGGTATCCACCACACCAACAGGATTCCGAGAGGCATTGGGCCTTGCTCCATGAGGTACAATTTAGGTATTATGGTGAGTGTCATTTCAATATTTGAGGCATTGAGTATGTTGTATCTTAGACTGCTTTAGATTACATGACATATGCTTGGACATTATGCTTTTTTCCATGTTTCACCTTGGTGGTTGACATTGTGCCCTAGTAAGTGGTCTTCCTCGTGACTGGATTTGCTACTAAGAATTCTTTTGAAGAGCCATCGTATCGTTCTCGACTATACTTATCACTTTTCATCACTCAAACCCCCCATTTCCTTATTTCTTGGGATTTTAGGGTGTATTGACCCAAGAAGGGGTTGTCCCTCATTCTATGGGAAGAAGGGGTTGAAGGCCCAAAGGGATTGTTGTTGGCTAAAAGATAAAAGCCTACTTATATACCTTCTAGATGCTTCACCCAGGGATCACCCAAGAAAGCAATGAAATGTTTATTTGTAAGAAAAGGGTGACCCACAACAAATATATTATGAATGCTTAAAAGGTTAGTTGGAGGATAGGAGGTCTCATCATGAGCCGACCTATAATAATCGTGGATATCTAGTGGTGATACATTACCATCATCTAGTCGCCAAGCCAGGGTAATGGCTCTCAATTGCTTTGTTGAGAGACAGGGGGTCTCATTAGGAGCCAACCTTCTCATTTTCGCTAGGTATTTGTGGATCACACTGTCATTATATGGACACCATGCCAAGACAATGGCCTTCAACTTGTCCTTAAATTATGAAAGAAACAAAGAATGGAAAAACAATGGGCTTGGAAAAAATTGCATTGCAAACGAAGGTGCCACACACCCTCTACAAAGGCACCCATGAATGAGACATTGTAACCCTTTGTATGTCATGAACCCCATGCCCAATGAATCTTGATCCTTAACCACTTCATGCACTTTACATGGCCTAGAAAGGGATCACTTCGGAAACACTCCTTGACCTAGGAAAGATCTACCCAATTGGTCACCTCACCAACCCTCTTTCACTTCAAGCTAGCATTCGTCAAACTCAAGGGGGTTTCCCTCAATTAATATCGCGAGGACATAGGGCAAGGAATCTCAATGTGGAGAGTGAAGTCCAAGAAAAATGAGTTTGGGTAGCTTTAGAGTATTGAAGAAAGTACTTGGAGGTCTCAAGATCAATGTATCTTCATTGGGCATATGGAGTTAATGTAGCGTTTCAATGGAGACCGAGGGAAAAATAAGACCTGAAAGTTTATCATAGGATTATCCCCTCATAAGCCTAGGTCAGCCTCCCAGGAGAGAAAACCCTAGAGTTTATCCCCTCATAAACCCTAGGTGTCGTCATGTCCCTTCAAGAGATTCTAGCACAAGATCAAGACAACTAGGTTTTAAACCCTAAGGGGATAGCCACTTCTAACACCTAGAACTAAACCCTAGCCAAGAAAAACCTTAAGGGGATAGCCACTCCTAACCATTAAGGAAAACCTTGAATGCTTCAATGAGTTAAGATGGATAAAACAAGGGATGGGGATGATCACTCTCAATCCTTCCTTAGGGTTTCATGATTGTTCAAGGAGACAAAGTTAACTTGCAACTATTATTCTAATAGAGCATTCACCAATATATCCCAAGAAACATCACATTCAACATAATTAAAACGCTTAAGATAAGGCACATAGCATGAAGAAAACCCATTTTCACGAAACATCCACAAAAAAAAAGAGAAAAAATCCACTAGATCAATCTCTAAAAAATGCACCCAAGTATAACACAAGATGCTTCAATAGAATTTCAGAAATTTCAGACCTCCCAAGGGAAAAATCCCTTGATTTGTGTTAATCAAATGAGGAAATTCCTCTCTATTTATAGGGGGAAAGGTTCAATTTTTTCTTACATTAAATACTCTAAAACAATACTATGGAGGGGCAAGAGGTCATGTTCAACAATTAAATACTCTAAAATAATACAATTTCGGGGTATGTATCCTACAACTACAAAATATAAGGGGCATGAGCCCTGAATATGACCAATTTTCTCAAATGAGGGGAAAAGGGGGGCTTTGGTGCAACATCTAGCCTACAAAGGCCCTTCAATTCTCTCTTTTCTGCTCAAAAAGAGATATACAATCTTCAATTGTTCTTCAAGTGGGCTAGGGTTTCCTTCACCAAGCGTGTAAGAAAGACCCAACATCTTCCTTCACATGTGGGCATGTGGGCTTCCAAATGAGATAATGCTGAATCACAACCAAGAGCCCCAAAAATCGTCCAAGGAATCACCTTCTTTACTAGCTAAGCAAACAAAGAACCATTATCCCTTTACACATGGGCATAAGAGCTTCAACACAAGCACATGCATATCTATATGACAATCCTGATCATTTCCCTTTGAAAGTATCTTCAAAATAAATCTCTGATTTATGGCACAAATTACACTTCATTTCCATTTGTAATACAATTACCCTCGACAAAGCTAGCACCAAGGAAAATTGCCCTCGATATTCTGCTAGACATATTCTTGAAGTGTTGGGAATGCAAATTAAGGCATATCGAATCTTCTTTGTAAGTTTTATTTTCAAAGATAAATAAAAGAACCTTTCATAACTACTCATTAAACCTTCAACATGTTTTCTTGGTTTCTATGGTCAAAGCACTCTTTATACCCAACAAGAGTTCCATCCTCCAAGAGCATAAATCTCTCCTCTTTCTATTTTGGGATAGATGTTCTCATGCAATCAAATGCCCTTTCAAAATGCCATGAGTGGGAAGGAGAGGTTGTTATTCATCTCAAATATTGCTCTTTCACATTCAGTCTCATCTAAGGACCTCTTTAGTTCAGCAGAACTAGCCCAAACACAGTGGTTTGTAGGTGCTTGATCCCAGACCTCAACATACTTTACACCTATGCATCAGTGGACCTCTAACCTGATACACCACCATCCCATGACTATACATTGGTGTTAGGAGCATATGGTCGGTGCATACAAACCCGAAGATCTATCCTGACAGGAAAACTACCTTCATCTTATGCTCACTCAATATATGGTGTTGGACACCATCGCCACAAGGTTGTAATCTAGAACTATGCAATAGTTCTTAAGATAATTATCATTTTCATCCAGAATGTGAAAAATAAGCACCAACAATATACTATCGTTTCATCTAAGAAAACCTGATCTTCGATCTTTAGAATCTTAAGCACGTACCCAACAAGGAGGGTAACCAGGTGCTTTCTTCCTTCTAGAGTAAGTCGAGTATTCTCTCTTCCTAAGTTTCTCCTTTGGTTCCTCATCCAATAGGCTTAGGACTTCTAACCTAGCTTTCCTAGTAGCTTCTTGTTTGCTTTGCTCAAGTTCTTCCAAGGTAACATTGCAGTATTCTTGGGATGATATGGTGTAAACAGGATCCAATGTATCAATAAAGTTCATGTATTCACAATTATTAGGGTCCTCGTTATTACCATTATTATGGAGTCTAGTGAATTCGTGCTCCCAATGAGAATCACCACAAGGTAAACAGCAAGGACCATCTTCTTGATTAATTACATTAGTGGGTTCTAGGGTATTAGGAACTCTTTTCTCATTAGAGATCCTAGGTTTCCATCCTGGATTTCCTCTTTGTTGTTATATGGAGGTCTAGGAGGAAAATTTTGTTGTTGAGCTCTCTCTAGATTAGCGATTTTGTTCATCGTGAGACTTTGATTCTATGAGAAGTTGGTTACTATTTGCTCAAGTCTTTGGGCCAAAAGTGTCATAGAATTTTGAGCAGGTTCAACATTATGTAAAGTTTTAGGATTGGTCTTAGCCTTAGCACGAGGGGCATAAAAAGGTTCTACCCTAGAAACTAAAAGATTTTCTTTAATCTTAGAAGCATGATCTTGTGCTTCTACAAGGATCTTTGGGGACTTGTCCCTTAACATAATTCCAAATTGCCCCTCAAAGGCTTTTGTGTATTGAATAAGGAAAACGACACCATCCTTCAGGCTAATGTCCTCGGGAATTTGATTGAGTAAATTTTTAAATCTTGTGTCAAAGTCTTTTATCAATTCATTTTCCTTCTTCATTTCATTAAATTGCACTAATAATAACCGACAATCCCTCTTTATGTCCCATATCTTCATAAAGGTATCATGAAAGGCTTCCCAAGTTTTGATACTCTTATCAAGAAGGTTAATATACCATTTTCTAGCATCTTCAACTAGAGAAGCAACAAAAAGTTTCATAACCACATATTCATCATCATTATTAAGAGTCTAATTTTGAGAGCATGCATAGAAGTTATCTATATGTTCTTAAACAATGATGACAATGTTACCAGAGAATTTAGGTAACCATTTATCAAAATTTTGAGGCATAGTATGAGGGTACACTTAGATTGCAAACATATCTAAAGGTTTAAAAGCATTGGTAACCCATGGTCATTGAGCCATTCGAGATAAAGCAAGTCTCCCTCCAAATAAAGATCTTAATACGGGGGAATTATGAGGAGGCCTTCTCTTATAGACCTTGGTAGGATTAACAAACATTTTGTTAGGTTCTTGGTTAGTGTTTTCAACACTTGGGTTCTGTGTCGTCGCCAAATGATTTTGTTAGACAAGGCTCACCAAGATGTGCATAAGGTAAAGGGTTTCTTCCCTCAATAGAGTCGTCGGGTAAGCTATCTAAGTAAGACATTGATGCAAGCTCACAAAAAGAGTGTTGAAGCATAGACTTCATATTTCAAGGAAGAATGACTAAATTCTCCCCGACAACGACGCCAAAATGTTTTCACCCAATCTAGCACTTTTGCAAAGCCTTCACAAGATGCTTGACAAATGTAACAAATGGAAGTGTGAGCGCCTTCCCTCCTTGGTATATGAAAGAACAAATCTCACCATGAAGCAACGAAACTTTCCAACAAGAAGCTCAAATGCCAAGAAATAGCCTCAAAAAAGTCCAAAATTCATCCTCTTGTTGTTATACCATGAAACAAGACTAAATATTGCTACCAGACATGTGTCCTTTATGTTGTCATAAGATGCTAAAACCGGTACTATTGAACTCTCATTTGAATTACACGTACAATATGGGAGAGATGCCCTCTTGATGACTGATATATGTATAAAAATGGTCTCAAAAGACCACGAATTTATGGCCCGTATGTTCTGCAAATTATAATGGTAAACAACACTAAACCAGGCCTGAAAAGATATATCTTTAAAATAACACTAGTGCTTCTGCAAAACCACTCGAAGGCTAAGTGAATCAACCCAATAAAATATTTCAAATGTTGAAGATAACCCCTCTGTTGTGCTGGAACTAAGATACAGGAACAACAAAATAAATGAGAGGTTCGAGTGCTGGCTAAAAAGGTTATATGCTACAAGTGGCTTTCAAACCAACTCCCCAATCTCAATCTCCAAGAATAAGCACCATCAAACTGTATTCCAAGCAAGGCATAAGTGGAGCACTTCTCAAAGATCATGAATAAATGACAATAAGTGCCAAAACCATGCCAAATCAACCACAAAACCCTAGGGAGCTCCATCACAAGCTCAAGAAGTATGCTTGAAATCCATGTAGCAAGAAGGTGAGAACTCCACATTAAACCCTAGTCCATATCATCACAAACACTTCTAAGTGACCAATCAAGCCACATAAACAAGCGCATCCATGTCACAAGCCTCCAACTGTCAACTAGTTGTTGTGAGGGCTCGGATTACATAGAAATATGTGCACAAGAGGAGTGCGGATGAATAGCTTGGAAAGTCGTACAAGTAAAGGAATATGTGCAAGTATGAAGAAAACCTTGATAAGTTGAAGCATAAAATCGACAATGCGCCAATATTTCCACTTCAAAACTTGAGACAACCATTTGAGTTGAAGTTGATGCATCACCCTATGCAATGGGAACCATGTTGAAAAGAGGAAAATCGATATGTTATCATTCAACAAAAGGTCTAAGCTTCCACTTTGAATTATTGCACTTATGACAAAGGGATTTGGGAATTGGCGCAAGTGGTTAAGAAATGGAAGCATGATATCATGGGAAATTAAATATAATTCATATTGATTGTCAACCTCTACAATATTTGCAGGCACAAAGCAGGCCTCAACAAAACAAGACACTATTGTTGGAAGGGGTTTCCTACAAAACTTTCTTCTAGTGATCAAACACAAGAAGGGAGTAACAAATACAGTGACATATATTTGCCTTCTAAGCCACCAATTCCAAAAAATTCATCCATATGTACGATCATGAAAGATACGTTATTGAAGAGTCTAGCAAAATACAAGGCCAAACATGACTAGCATAGGAAGGAGGACAAGTTTCAAGTAGGTGCCAACATTTAGTCACACATGAGAAAATAAATATTTCAATATGATAGAAATAAGTCAAATCCTTTAAAATATGTCCCTTTTGAAATTATAGAACAAGTTTGTGAGATTGCATTCATATCGAATCTCCCTCCATGCATGAACATATATTCAATTATAAATGTTAAACATTTGAAATTGTATGACCAAAGCAAGTTGGATCAAGAAGGTAGCATTGCAGAAGTCCTACCAAGGGTAGGAGAATTGGTTCCGAAAGATTGGGAAGAAGTAGAAGAAGAGTGTTGACCCACAAGAAGAGGTGAGCATGAATATTGGCTAATTTTTAAAAGGGTCATACTCCAATAACGACAAGTTGTTTCCGAAAGAGAACATAAGGGAATTGTTCCCTCATCTTATCAAAAACTAGGTTTTGTGGGACCAAAATCCTACACATTCGGAAAGCGTGATTTGGGATGATCCTAATAGGGCATGACATTATCATCTCGTGGAATTCTAAGATAAATAAATAAACGAGAGATTGGAAGTAATTGCACATGTGGTTTCCCTATCTGCCACGTTAATCGTCAATTCAACTTCCAATATGAAGAGGAGGTTGAGCCTTTTATTTTCTATGCCTATAATTCATCCAACATGTGGACCAAACACTAAACCATCACTATGGGAAGCATAACATAAGGGGATGAAAAGGAGAAGAGTTCCAATCAATGTTTCAATCATTCCAAAGAATAATTTCACAAGTGGAGAAAGTATACAATAGTTTGGGGAGTGTTGAAGAGTTGGTGGAACATCAACAATTCATTCCATATCATCCTAAGCCCTTATTGGGACTCACTGTCTCATAATGGCTTTGTACGTGTACAAGTTTGAAAAGGAAATAAAAACATTCATTGATTCCTCTGCAACGATGTTTTCAATAAGGGTTTTATACCACATATATCTAGCAAATTATATTTAATGCGGTTCACTGTTTTTTTTCATCCTATTGTTTACTTCACACTTGCATGTGAAATTTTATAATTGAGAATGTATCTTCTCAGCACTTTGAGCATTTTTCTTGAAGTTAGTTTGAAAATTCTGACTTTAACACAATAATGTTACTCTAAAAGAAATTGTTTTAGTATACTTGAACAATTTCATATCAGATCTTCTTGTAATTATTGTAATTATAGAAGCACTTTACCCACTAGTCTTCCTTGTATATCATCTACCAACCACAACAAAAGTTTGCAAAGAAATGGTAAGGATGTGAACTATAAGAAGCGAAGTAGAATTTGTAATTGTTGTTCAATTGAACACTGTGCATAACAACTTTCCTATTATCTTAACTAAATAGAAGTGAGTGATGAGACCATGTTTTCACTCTCTAAAAAAAATATTTATATAGTGATCTTTGAGTGATTTCTCCATTGTGAATGGAGCCCACCATATTCCACATTTTAGACTAACACTTACTAATTTTGTCTCTCCCTTTTCACTGACTCAATAACTTCGAACCTTTATAACAAAATAAAAATCCAACAAACATACAGAGTTTGAAGTGTTTTATACTTAAAAGGATTTCTAAATGCTAAATCATTTTGTAAACAAATGGAACTAAATTAACTTCTGTGGCAAGAAGTGGATATTCTCTTGAAAAATAGTAAAATATAATTTACAATGCTTGCTAGAATAACTCGACATTGCCATATTCAAGGGTGACTTCACTATATGTTTTAGGAGGAGGACAAAGATGGGAGATCAATAAAATTAAGGTTAAAAGAAAAATAATTCAAAAGACAAGAATAACCAAAACGTTAAATAGTTCCCAAAAACTTTGCAAGCTCCTAATGTGGTCTCATTAGGAGTCATAAGCCTTCGCAAGGCTTATATCCATGATTAGAATATCTATTAAACTAAGTTTGGATTATATATCTTTGATGGATGAGTTCGGATATAGCCTAAAGTCGTAGAAAGAAAGCAATTTGTGGAGAAACGATGGTCTACTACAATGTAGAAGTGTGATGTGACTCATCCACATGTAATTCACCCACTTCACAAAATCCATAATAAATTTTTTACTCAACCACGTAGAATGGGGCAACTACAAGCACTTCTTCATTAAAGTAAATGAATCAATTAGAACTTATTAGTCCCTGCCTCCGACCATGGACTCTAGCTTTCGTGACCTCCTATTACCAGATACATTTTGTTATGTTAGTTGATACGTTTTGAACTCAAATTTGTAGTAAAGATAAACTAAGTTTCTTTTGAATTTCTTATTACCTTGATTTATTTAAAGTAAGTTTCCATTCAATTTTTTTATTACCTTGATTTTTTTTAAATAAATATATTTTGAAATTGTCAGCATTAAAAATTAATTAAAAAACAAACTTTTCAATGATTGTTTGGGTGGCTATGACACTTCCTTGATAATAAATATATTTTGAAATTGTCAGCATTAAAAATTAATTAAAAAACAAACTTTTCAATGATTGTTTGGGATGCTATGACACTTCCTTGATTGCTTTGGAAATCTGCACCAAAGCTATGACATTGACACTACCACTATAACCTTATCTTCCTTGCCACTGCTTCTCACCACATTGCCATCTTTTCATCGCATGGCTTGCACTTGGATAAGTGTGGGCCTGGGTGCAACGTAGATATTGCCATATCTACGTTGCACCCAGGCCCACACTTCCACACAATCTATATTTAGCGCATGTGGGCATTTAGCGCATGGGTAAATTCAATATGACGGAGGGCAGCAAATTTGATGATGAATGGATGATAGCTTTGATGGGGCTTCCACTACCTTATAACTTATCAGCCGGATGGATGGGGACACGTATGGGTTCCGGGAAAGGATCTCCCGAATATTGGGTATCCGTCATCAGACCAGGTCGAATACTTCTTTAGGTGACTAAATCTCTGGGAGAGGGAGACTACCTACTTTAGGCGTATCAATTGTTTGGTCACTCAAGAAACATTGGAGGAAGG
>ML781278.1:438408-451484 GCA_009831015.1 Picea engelmannii | reverse complement strand
ATTCATCATCAAATTTGCTGCCCTCCGTCATATTGAATTTACCCATGCGCTAAATGCCCACATGCGCTAAATATAGATTGTGTGGAAGTGTGGGCCTGGGTGCAACGTAGATATGGCAATATCTACGTTGCACCCAGGCCCACGCGTTGCATCGCATGGCTCACGAGCATATCTTGATTGCCTCACCAAAGCTTGGCTTTGCACCTGGCTGATTACAATCACAGTGCGGCTAGGCTATAACAACGGTGATCCATTGATCCCCAAAGATGATGAAAATTGCAAAAAACTCAGAGTTTGAGCATTACCTATGAGAACACTTTCTCTTGCTCCCTTAGTGTAACTAACTTTGATGAGGTTGGGTGATGTTCTCTTGCTCCCTAGTGTAATTGAATTGGTGCTCCTTAGTGTAATTGACTTGTACCCTAGTGTAACTAACTTCGAGGAGGTTCGGTGATGTTCTCTTGCTCCCTAGTGTAATTAACTTGGTGCTCCCTAGTGTAATTGACTTGTACCCTAGTGTAACTAACTTCGAGGAGGTTGGGTGATGTTCTCTTGCTCCCTAGTGTAATTGACTTGGAGGAGGCTGGGTGAATCCTAACGGAGAAGAAACTGCAATTTGCCCACAAACAACACTGGAGAGGTCATCCTCAACTCCTCATAATCGGGTCATTTTTCCAATTCAAGCTTCAAAACTCTCTCCTTTAGCTACAGTATCTGCTCCTCAACCTTGTGCAGACAACACATCCAACAATAACTCGAATGGCCAACGCAACCTTCCCTTGCACACCGTGTCATCGTGTCAATCAACTATCTTCATGAAGGCTGGCTTGGCCACATCAAAGTGCTTGCGAGTAGGATTACACCATCCACTATTGTTGGAGGTCTTAGAGCACTTGGGTGGACACAAGTTTGTAGCAGTGACCATGGTGATGGGAGATCTCAGATAAAACCATTTTGACTAAACACAATGAATTTGGTAACATTTCTCGCAGCCATATCCTTCGTTTACATCGACATGTTGAGAGCCACTATCCGAGTGCCATAGTTGATGTTAAACAAATTCTTGTATCTGCAAGCACCACCTGTACTTATAATTACCAAGTTACTTGGGCTTATTTTTTGAAAAGTTTAGAAAAGCCTTATATACAAAAGAATGATATTGAGTATTTAGAGACGAAGAAATATGAATAAATATCCATGGCCCTGGTTGAAATGTCTTGGCGTAGGAATAATTGTAGGAATAATTGCTACTCAAGAAATGCAAGATACCATGATATTTGTATCTATTACAAATGCCATCCTCGTTAATCTCTTGTCTTGAGCTTTCATTTGTTTCCTCTTCGAATCTGTTTGAACAAACAACCATGCTCCAAATTGTACTTATGTGCGCATCTAAAATCACTACTACACTGGATCTGGAGCCATCCTAGTATCGTAAATAAGGAATAGCTTCAAAATGTTATGTATGCGGTCACAAGCTTTACGAAATAGACAATGTGAAGCTTACTGACCAACACCTGCAAAACAAACAAATCGAATGTGGAACTAGAAACCATCTAAGTAAGATCTCACACTATAAAAGCCTATTATATTATATATCCTGACTCGGGAAATCAACGTTCTCATAATGGAGCAAACTCAATCCATAGGATGTTAGGAAATACAATCTCAATTCCCGCTTCAGACCTAGAAGCATTTTATCTTCTACTTGAATGGCCACATCTCATATTTCCATCGCGGCTACACAAGACAGGAGAAACTGATCGAACAGTGTTTGAGAGAATGGGAGCGGGGACAACGAAATCCAAGAGAATTCTTGCGTTTTACCCTCATTTCTAGAGACATTTATCATAATGTATATTCATTTTTCATTTATACATGTGGCGATAATGAGGTGCCTGGTTAGACAAAACAACAAAATGTGTGGGCACCAATTTACCCTCATTTCTAGGGATCTTTATCATAATGTATATTCATTTTTCATTTATACATGCGACGTTAATGAGGTGCCTCTTTAGGCAAAACAACAAAACGTGTGGGCACCAAGACAAGAGGTTAATATTAAGCTATAATTGAATTACAATTCTTCCTCTATATTACATGACTCTGTATTAGTAATTGCCTTTAAACAATATTAAGCTACAATTGAACTATAATTGTTCCTCTGTATCACCTAACCCAGCCTTCTTGTTGGCCCTGACATGGTTGGTTTTTCTTTTCGCTTTTCTTATGAACCATAGGGTTTTGCTAGTGGGCTCACCCCGCGAACCAGACATTATCGAACCTATCAAGTGAACACGCCTCCACTTTATGTAGCGTGTTTTAGCATCCTCTATCTCGTTTCGTTATTTATAAGCATGCTCGCCAAGTAGGAAACTAACAGTGGGAATGCAAAGACAAGGAATGAGCGAAGCCGAGGTCCATCGAGTTTTTTTTTTTTTTTAATTTAGGTTTTGGATTCAATAAAAAATGCTAACTTTTGCAGTTCGGTATTGTGATTGTTGGTTTTTTCCCAACTTACTTAAACTAGCCAAATCGATGGTTAGCATGAATACTATGGTGTATAAAATAAAATTGAAGTTTGTGTTATATGTGGATAAAGTAGATACATCTTTAAAATTGTAATAAGGGTTTTGATTTTTTAATTGTTATATATAACAATAATTAACTTATAAATGATTCAAACCTCAATGTTCATCGAGTTTAACAAAACGACTGTAAAATACTGTATTATCCTCCACCCAAATTTTATTCCATTACTAGCATATTGAACTCATAATAATTTTTTCCTAATCTTTATATTGAAAAATTGAAGATTTCAAAATAGAAATCTAGTTATTAACACCCTTTCACTTAAAGTATATTACTTATAATGGGCAAACTAAATTTAATCATTCATTTACATGTAGTTGTAAATGATTTGAAAGTTGTCATCGCCTTGTAGGCTTTCTCTTAAAGTATATTACTTCTAATAGGAAAACTAGATTTAATCATTCATTTACATGTAGTTGTAAATGATTTGAAAGTTGCCATCGCCCTGTAGGAATATGAGCATTTTTTAATACTGCTCGCAATTACAAGTATCTTCCACCAGTTTGAATTTGGTCTGGCCAACTATATTACTGTGGGTGGTTGTTTCAACAAAAGAAAGACGATGGAGTTGGGATTTCCACAGTGGCCAGTTTCTAAGAGTGTACAAGTGATTTCAATGACCTAATTTATTGTCTTAAGCTTGCTAAAGTGTCTGTCTTCATTTAATATGACGCAAAAATATCATGTTTTCTCCCTTAATAAAGACAATTTAATTATACAATATTAATCAATTTAATTAACGCTCATAGTTGCCTTGCACTCTACTCTTTGATATATTAATGACATGAATCCTATTTGATATATTAATGACATGAATCCTATTTAATGAAATTAAAAGTAAATTAGTGAAATTGTGTGTCAATTAGGTTATTATTGTGGCCATGATGAGCCTGTATTGAGCAATAGTTGGAATAATGTAGAAATTAGTTGTAATAAGTTGTAATTGAAACCCTAAGAAGTTATTATTGGAACAATGTTTTGAGTTGGTTATAGAGTATATTATCTAATATTAAAATCCTAGATCCACAATTCATGGATCTAGAAAATTTTATTATTCATATAAATATGTAACTTTTGTGAAACAATAATATATAAGAAAAATATATTTTCTTGTTTGTGAAAAAGTTTTCTTCTCTATTTTCTTATAAAATGCTTTCTTCTCTATTAACCAATTTAATTAACTCTCGTAATTGCCTTGCACTCTATTTTCTTATAAAATGCTTTCTTCTCTATTAACCAATTTAATTAACTCTCGTAATTGCCTTTCACTCTACTCTCGTATATATCATCGACATGAATCCTCTTTAATGAAAGTAGAATTAAATTAGTGAGATTGTGCCGATTAGGCTATTATTGTAGGCCATGATGAGCGTGTGTTGAGCCACTACATGTGTATTAGAATATAAGGAAATTCATCATGTTTGATTCATTACCTGTGGAAAAGAAGCTATCGAAAAAGCAGTTGTTTTCTATACGTAGAACCTTGATCGGTGAAGTTGACCCAAGCTTAACAATGGGAAGCGAGACAAATAAACATCATGAATGGCCCAGCATCCTCTGTCAACACAAAAAGCATTATCGTATTGTATAAAACTCTTGGGATGTGTAGCCCTGGAAATTATCGAATAAAGCAACGACATTAACGTTTGGGAATAGAAGTTGTACCAGTGACTACATGACCGCAAAACTACAGCCCAACAAGCCTTGAGAGCAATATTATTCTTGGACTTTTGATTGTCAACAACCATATTGTCAATGTAAGGTTAATTAAAAAAGCAATATTATTCTTGGACTTGTGATTGTCAACAACCATAATTAAAAAAGCAATATTATTCTTGGACTTGTGATTGTCAACAACCATATTGTCAATGTAAGGTTAATTAAAAATCTCATGCTCAACTTTTAGGACGAAACTAATAATTTATAGCATTGATGTTTATGTTTGTAGAGTCTAGACAAGGACTAGCTACTTTGCAACTATTTCTCTTGTTTTAATAGAGCATTTCATGGTGGATGTTTTTTTTTTTTCTTTCAATGTAATAAAAAATTCCCAATGTTTCCAATTACTAACTTTGAATGGACTTAGGTTTCATAAGTGAAGTCTTAGTATGTTACATAATCCACAATTTTAGCATTTTTCAAAACAATTTAAGTAATATAAATAAAATTTAAATTTAGTTAGTCTACTAAACTATACATGTTAGCTTTCAGAGTTCCTCCAAAAGTATTTTCACCTATGTTATATGATCCACTACTTTGGCATTCTTCAAAAAATCTTGTCAACTTATGTAAATAAAAGTTAAATTTATCTAGTCTATTAAACCATACATGTTAGCTTTTGAAGTTACTCCAAAAGTATTTTCACCTAACTAGGAGAGTGTTAGATTTCTTAATCACTTGGTGATGCTTGGTGGGCATATGGATGGCTTAGTTTGAGTGGATGCTTGACCTCGATTAGAGTACTAACATAGCACACTTTACATAGGAGGTTGTTATCCGATATGCCTTGATGACTAACCAATTGGATGCATGCAATGGGGAATTCGATTACTTGATTAGGAAAGGTACCTACCTAGGAGGATGAGCGATAGGCACTTGGAGGAGGGAACTTATCCCTAAGAGTATGGGACCATGTGACATACACTTTAGAGGTTGGATACTTGACTTGAGGATGCTAGGGTTGAGGAGCATACTTTATGGAGGTTGGTTGCGGAACTCGACACATGTTGAGGAGAAGCATTATAGAAAGTAACTACCACGACACACATGTTGAGGAGCATTGGGCGCAAGAAGACAAGTGACACACAATTATAGGAAGAACACCTTGCATGAGGACACTTGGAGAACGAACCACCATTTAAAAGGGATCATTGGGCTAATAACTTGTCAAGTAGCGCATATCATAGAGGGGCATCATGCTTGGAGGGTGCACCACATTGGGTTGGGTAAACTATTGGTGTGACACTTATCATCCTTGTATCGTATAGCATTCCATGTGGGGTTGCTTTGTTGACTTAGGTTTAGGGTTCCATGTGTGGACCTAATCCATGTTTTATATTGACCTCCTCAATTGTTCTATATACAAGGAGATTTTATTTACTTCACATGAGTTTGTATGTCTTATTCTTTATGTTGATCTAGTGAACAAAAAATTTTAAAAGCATTTTGTTTTTCTATTTTCCCTATTTCTAACATTGTATCAGATCTTAGGGCGTGAAACGAGCTCAAGAGTTGCAGAATTGAACCTGCGTATGTCCACTCTTAGGGTTTACGAATCAGCAGTCATTGAAACCCAAATTCAAGTTGCTCTGTTCTCCTTGACTTTCTGACTGTTTTGAAGTAAAGAGAGAGTACTTGTAAGGACACCTAGTTTCAGTTTTTTATTTTTCTTTCTGAAGGTTGTTTCTTATTGTTTTAAGTTGTTACTTTCTGTGCTTAGTGGTGGACACATGGAGTGCCATGTGCAGCATGGGCCCCTGATCCTAGAAAGGCAAAATGGGTTAGTAAGGGGCCCCCAGATGTGTTCTTGGGCTAACTGGTCTTTGACCAAGTAAATCTTAGTGTAAAACCAAGATGCGTTGATGTGTGATCCTCCTCCTGTCTCACGGGATGGTCCATGAGACCTGGGAGTGTCTATGAAGATGGACATGACCACATTGTTGATGTACTCCATTATGCAGTGATCATAAAGTTTATAGGTCATTATGAGACTCATGTGGAGATGTTTTTCCATTAAGGAACCCTCCCCTTGACTTTATCTTAACAAGTACCCCCTTGTTGGTTTGTTTTCCCTCTTGGTTTATGTGATTGGGTTTTTATTTTGTGTGACCCGGGTTTATTTTATATGATTGGGGTTTTTATGTAATTAGGGTTTTAATTAAATATTAATTGACATATTAATTAATATTTATATTAATTAAAAGTCAATAATAAAATACAATTCTAATTACCCTAACCTATCTCCCGGACTGTAAATTAGACCCTACCTTTTGGATTTTGATACTTACACTCACTCTCTCCTCTCTCTACTTGTTGTGGCTACCTCAATGACACTTCTCCCTCTTTTGGTGCGACCTCCTTTTGTTTATGAGTTTCAGTTCTGAGCTTTATTTTAACTGAAAGTTTCTCCCTTAAGGTTTTGTTGAAGGCTGATGGCTAGATCTAACACCATTGAACTGTGAGGTGCCTCTCTTGTTGTCGGATCTACCTCTCTTGTTGTCAGATATGCCTCTCTTGCAGTCAAACCTGTTTCAGTGGGTGCCTTTCCCTTTTAGGGCCACAGATCTGTGCTTTAAGTGTCGCGGGCTCTCCCCTTTGTTGTGTGGGCTTCCCTCTAGCTATCAAGTGGAGTGTTGAGTCCCCTATGGGGGGTTACTCAGTTTGTTGTCCAGATTGATTATGGAGGGTTTGACAGTTGATGTCCAGTTATTCCAAATCTGAGTTTTTTGTGTTTTCTTATGGAGGGTCTCACACTTGTTGTCCAATTATTCCAAATCTGAGTTTTTGTGTTTGCTTATGGAGGGTTTGACACTTGTTGTCCAGTTATTCTAGATCTGAGTTTTTGTGTTTGCTTATGGAAGGTTTGACACTTGTTGTCCAGTTATTCCAGATCTGAGTTTTTGTGTTTGCTTATGGAGGGTTTGACACTTGCTATCTAGTTTTTCCTGATCTAAGTTTTTGGCAGTTAGCTAATGGAGGGTTCGCTAACCTATTATAGTTTTCATTCTTATGCTTTATCACTGTGTTGTGGAGGCTTCTTTTTGCTGGTGTATTTCAGTTATCTAATTGTCTGGGGGTTTTATTGTTGTTTCTTTGGGGGTTTCCATCATTGGGAATTATGTCCCACAATCCACATTGGATCAAACCCTAAGAAGTTTGATCCATGAACCTAAACTAAGTCTGAGCATACTTACAGAGGCTTACATCCACATGTGAGGCAGGTACATCTATCATTAAGTCAGGAAGTAAGCTAAAAGTTATTTTTCATACTCATAAATTTTATTTACTTCAAATCAGTTTGTATGTCTTATTCTTTATGCTGATCTAGTGAACAAAATTTTTTAAAAGCATTTTGTTTTTCTATTTTCCCTATTTCTAACATGGTATCAGAGCTGACAGCGTGAAACGAGCTCAAGAGTTGCAGACTTGAGCCTGCATAGATCCACTCTTAAGGTTTACTGATCAACAATCATTGAAACCCAAATTCAAGTTGCTCCATTCTCCTTGACTTTCTGTCTATTTCGAAGTAAAGAGAGAGTACTTGTAAGGGCACCTAGTTTCAGTTTTTTATTTTTCTTTCTAAAGGTTGTTTCTTATTGTTTTAAGTTGCTACTTTCTGTGCTTAGTGGTGGAAACATGGAGTGTCGTGTGCAACATGCACCCCTGATCCTAGAAAGGCAGAAATGGTTAGTAAATGGCCTTCCTTTAATTCAATGTTGTGTTTTGTCACGATAGCCTCTGATAGCACTTATATTATGAGTAGTGTCTTCATAGTGAACAGCTCTAGCAACCATGGTCTTTGTTACCTAGTGATCTGTGTATTTCAGAAGTTTGATTTCCTAAGGGATATTGTTATTTTTCTTAGTTGTCTCTAGTCAATAGGTGCACAGAGAATCATGCAAGAAATGAATTTAAGTGCTAAAATTCAATCCAAAACTGTTGCATGGTTGTAAATGTAACAAAATATCTTCAGCGTCTTAAAACTATTCAACCTATCTAAATGACTCCACGCAGGTGACACCATTGAGATGTTGTGGATTTCACACCCAATTCAAGCATTGATTCTACTCTGTTGTTGGATACTTCCACAACCAGTGATAGCAAATGTTTCCTTATCTATTGAAAGATATAGGATACCACCAGCCAACGGCTAAACTTGTTGCCCTCATCTTTAATGTACTTCTAACAATTAATGTTATCAGAACAAGTGTTGTTCATTTTTTAGTCAAGTCTTAAACTTTAAAAGAAAATCAAGTTTTTTTAGAAGCTCCTCATCGTTGGTCACTTTAGATTGCTTAAGGGAAGGATGCTTTGTTTCTTAGGTTCTTCTACAGAGACATTACATTGAGTGCTTAGCTTCAGATGGCTCTGGTTGGAAAAGAGAATACATGATCTCTGTACCCCTGTTGAATGATTGACATTTTGCATTTTAATCATTTTTTATAAAATTAAATCCACCAGAGAGGCAACCATAAACTCATTACAATGGTTCTTGACAGATGGCAATTTTTTTTTGGTTTGAGAGTAACATCTCAATAGAAGATAGTCATATTTAATTTATTTCCTTTTCTAATGTGGATGCCAAGGTGTCGATTCCAGATTTAGAGTCTATATGCATGAACTCAAAACTAATTTCCTACAATATTAATAAATATGTTATTAACATAATGTTGTTTAGAAAAGGTCTAAAAGAATGGGCTTGGTCGGGGATAGTGAAAGACTATCTTATTTGTTCTCTTGTACACTTATGGGATGAAAGTTTGGGTGCCAAAGTAAACTTGTTTAGATTATTGGTGGAGTGACCAATGCTAGTTGAAAGAGATTTCTTGTTAGGAGAATCTGGAGGCTAGTGTTCTTTATTTTTGGTGTATCCTTGGTTTTCTTGAGATTGTCTTTAAATTTCCTCTTTGAGATTCATTTTGATCAGTTTAAGTAACTCTGATCAGGAACCAAACCCTTATAAAAAGGGGTCTTGCATAGACATCAATCTAGTAGGACAGTTACTTGAACTAACAGATACTGCATACACAAAGATGCCTCAGATAACTACAGCTGGTAGCAGGCTGCAAAGCACAAGTGTGTCTTCAACCCAAGCTAGTTTAAGAACTCAATAAGGCTACTTGTTTTTCGTTATATGTATCCTGCAGTTTGTGAGGTCACATGACAAAAGCATAACCTAGTAAAACTCTGACTCAGTTTTTCATATTAAACTTGGTACCGACACCAAGTACATCTTGCAGAGATACGTCACCAAATCAAAGTCATAGGATTTTGTGGGTTCAGAGGGAGTCAGTTTGCACATACAGAGATGCAGACATTTTAAGAGACTCAGAGGGAGCAGTGCCTATATGTAAGTTAGGCCATGACATGCAGCAGATGGCAGTATTGAGGTTAAATTTGACTCGTGACTTCTCTCAGAAAGAAGGGATTTTCTATGACGAGATCCTTACCTCCATCAAGATCATTATCTCTCTTGCTGCAATTTTTTATTTGGAAACTTCACCAGATAGATGTTAAGATTGATTTTCTTAACGGTGAAGTTAAACATGAGGTTATCCATGGGAAAGAATCCCATAGATTGTAGCAAGCTCCAAGAGATTGGTATGGAAGAATTGACAGTTTCTCTACAGAGTCTTGGGTTCACCAAGAGTATTGCAGATCCCAATATTTATATAAAGATTGTATAGAATCATCATGTTATCTTAGGATGATTCGTTCCTTACAGGAAAGGAAATTTGTATAGCTCAGACTAAGAGGGAGCTTTTCAACAGAAGTTGAAATGAAAGACTTGGGTCTTTTGCATTATTTTCTGAGCTTAGAGGTGTGGTAGAAACCAGGTGAGATGTTTCTCTCACATGAGCAAGTACGCAGTTGATATGCTCTGCAGACTTGACATGTTCTACTCCACACCGATGATTTTTAAACTGAAGAATTTACAAGATCAAGCTACAGTTTCAGATCTGGAAGACTTCATTGGGTCCTTGATGTATCTTATACATACCAAACCAGATACTTATCATGCAGTGAATGCCCTCGTCCAATTCATGTATGAACTGAAGCATATTCATATGGTTGTTGTTAAACATATTCTGAGATATGTTCGGGAGACTATAGCCTATGGGCTTATATACACTTCAGTGGAGGTATAATGCTTCATGGTTATACTTATTCAGATTGGATGAGCAGTACAATCGACCGGAAAAGTACTTTCAGATATTGTTTTAGCTTGGGTTCAACTATGATCTCCTGGTCCAACAGGAAACAAGGCTCCATAGCCCAGAGCACTGCAGGGGCATAATACATTGCTGCAAGTGCTGCCAGTATAGAAGCAGAGTGGCTCAGAAAGCTACTCTCAGATTTGTTCAGTGTTGAGTTGGAACCCACAGTAATCCATTGTGATAACCAAAGCTGTGTAAAGCTCTCTGTGATTCATGTGTTTCTATGACAAAACACTTGTTAAGAGGTTGGTCGTCGTGACGAACGAGGAGGCCGTCACATATGGTATCAGAGCGGGTTCGACCCGTGGCTTGGGATTCGCTACGACTTCCGTGACATGATTTGATTTGATTATACTGTTGTTGATTGAGTTGATTGTGTGCGTGCCGGTAATCATGGTTAGAGGACGCCACGAAGGCAGACGATGGGGTGCTAGGGGAGGAGGCGCGACACCTTCAGTAGCATCCACGCCTGAGGGGTCTAACCCCCAGGGAGACGAGCAGGTTCTCGGACAGGAGCAGATAGCAGTTGGTGACGTAGTCGGAATGATGAGATCCTTTCAGTGCATGTCCGAGGCACTGATCAGCCGTTTGGATAGAGATGAAGCCAGAGCATCGGCACCCGCTGAGGTTCAACCGCGCGCACCGGTAGTTACTGGTAGCATTCACCGTGAACTCGAGAAGGTCAAATTTCCCGAGTTCTTTGGTGCCCCGGACGACATAGCCACCGAGGCATGGTTGGAGAACATGGCGATGTGCTTCGCACTTCGCGATTATACCTCCAACATGAAATTCCGCATGGCGGTCTTTCAACTGAAGGGAAGCGCTCTTCTATGGTGGAAGACGCTCCTACCGCAGCTGAACATGGCCGTTGAAGACGTGTCATGGGAACTGTTCAAGGAACGGTTCCAAGAGAGGTACCTTTCAGAGGAATTCATTGAGCGTCAGTTCAATGAGTTCAACGCATTATGACAGGGAGGTCGTACGGTGCCCGAGTACGAGGCATGTTTTATGGAGCTGCTTCGGTATGCTCCGCACCTTAACCCAGAGAAGCTAAAGGTCAACAGGTTCGTGTTGGGCCTTAACGGCAGCCTGCGTGCAAAGGTTGGGATTTTGATGCCTCAAACCTTGCACGACTCCGTCCAGAAGGCCCTCATAGCCGAGAAGGAGCTTATCAGTGGAGGTCAGACCAGGACTCCAGCGAGACCAGCAGGGCAGGGTTCATCTGGAACCCTGCAGCACCAGACACCAGCGAGACATCCGCTGGGATATCGTGGCTTCCAGAGGGGATCCACTTTCACTACACCCCGACGACCACCGCCTCAGCAGCGGATACCTTATCGGGACCACAACATCAGCATCAACAGCAGCGTCGCCCGCAACAGCAGCAGTTTAGGCCTGTGCAGCCGAACAGACCAGGTTTTCAGGCCGGTGGGCCGTCATCTTCTACTTCGGGTACCAGGGCTATTGGGCCGAAGAAGGGGTGTTGGACGTGTGGGGAGCCACACTACCAGCGCGACTGTCCTGTGGAGAGGACCAGAGTGTTTGGATCAGCCGGACCCACTACAGTGGGAGATATGGGCAAGGCCCATCGAATTCATGCAGCGGTGAATAACCGCCAGGTAGAGCATCAGTCGACTATGCTCGAGACGACAGGTACTGTCGCTGACCAAACCCTTAGTATTTTGATAGACCCAGGTGCTACTGAGAGTTTCATTTCTGGTGCAGCGCTAAAAACGATTAAGGTAAAGGCAGTAGACCAGGATGAGTTTAGCTTCGTAGAGATGGCTTCGGGAGCCAAACAGAAGGTTGGAGGAAAGGTTACGGGCTGTGCCCTTAACCTGGGAGAGTTTGTCACGAGGGTCAACTTGTACGTCACGATCTTAGGATCTTATGACGTCGTGATCGGTATGGATTGGTTGGAATCGCATGAGGCGATACTTCACTGTAAGACGAAACGGTTGAGCTTGGTTGATGACGAAGGACAGAGACGTGTGATTATAGGACGGAACGAGGGAGTTTCCCTGAGGTTCGTCTCTTCCTTACAGTTACGGAAGAGTATGTGCAAGGGGTGCAAGCTTTATGCGATCCTTGCGTTAAACGAAAAGGGAGTGGCAGAAGGTCTAGAACACCTTCCGGTGGTGAAGGAGTTTGCGGACGTATTTCCAGAGGAGTTACCGGGGATGCCGCTGGAAAGGGAATTGGAGTTTACCATAGACCTGAAACCGGGACCAAACCGATAGCAAGAACGCCTTATCGGATGTCGACCCCGTAGTTGCAAGAGTTGAAAATGCAACTGAAGGAGTTGCTGGACCTGGGACTGATACGTCCTAGTGTGTCACCGTGGGGTGCACCTGTTATTTTCATTCGGAAGAAGGACAGATCGTGGAGGCTTTGCATTGACTACCATCAATTGTGTTCGACAACACAGGTATTCCAACAGAGGACGAACACCTTCAGTAACCACTCACATAACCAGATCAAAGATCAACACACCGATGTTTTCACGTGGTAAAACCCCTACGGGGAAACATCCACGGCCCCAGCCAA
>ML781278.1:419044-432865 GCA_009831015.1 Picea engelmannii | reverse complement strand
GAACCGTCGGATCACTCTATGTCGGGAACATATCGTGACCGTCGGATTTCCTAACTACAAATGCATACTAATGCATACTAAAGAAACACACTTTTACCTAACAACATATTAGACCAAGTAGATCTTAACTAACTCCTAAGTGTTTAAATATCCTAACAAATTGAACAAGGCTACCATCAAGAATCAGTATCCCTTACCAAGAATTGATGATCTGTTCGATCAAATGAAGGGTGCGACGATGTTCTCCAAGATCGATTTGCGATCGGGGTACCACCAGTTGCGGATCAAGGAGGATGATATCCCTAAGACCGCCTTTAAGACGATATTTGGACATTACGAGTTTATTGTTTTACCGTTTGGACTGACAAACACCCCAGGGGTATTTATGAGTTTGATGAATGGGGTTCCGCGAATACTTAGACAAGTTCGTCCAAGAATTCATTGACGATATTTTGATTTACTCTCGTACGACAGAGGAGCATGACGAGCACTTGCGCTTGGTACTACAGTGTCTGCGAGAGCACAAACTGTATGGTAAACTGTCCAAATGTTCTTTCTACCAATCGAAGATTCACTACTTAATGCATGTCATTTCCGGTGAAGGCATCGTCGTGGATCCAACCAAGGTTGAGGCTGTTATGGAATGGCCTGCGCCGACGAATGTCACAGAAGTGCGTAGTTTTATGGGTTTAGCAGGATACTATCAACGGTTTGTCGAGGGATTTTCGAAGATAGCAAATCCGATCACGGAATTGCAGAAGAAAAACAAGAAGTTTGTTTGGACCGAGAAATGCGCGGAAGCATTTCAGAGGCTTAAAGAGTTGCTGACCTCAGTGCCGATACTAAAAGTCCCTGACATGGACGCAGACTTCTTGGTATGCACTAATGCATCCAAGGAAGGTTTAGGCGAAGTCTTGATGCAAAACAGACGAGTGATTGCTTACATTTCGAGGAAATTGAGGAGACATGAGGAGAACTACGCGACGCACGATTTGGAGTTATTATCCATCGTATATGCCTTGAAGGTTTGGAGACACTACCTTGTTGGACGAAAATTTGAATTAAAGACTGATCATTGTGGGCTGCAACACATTTTCACGCAAAGCAACCTGAACGCGCGACAACGACGTTGGTCGGAATTGCTTAGCGAGTACGACTTTGAGATCACTTACATAAAGGGAACAGTGAACCGAGTGGCGGATGCTTTAAGTCGGAGGCCACGCGTCTTTTCGGTGTTGCCTCTTCAGACGAATCTACGTGAAAAGATTCTCACTTTACCGCGTGACGATGATTGGTACAAAGAGGTCGAGGGTTTTATCAGACAAAACACAATGATGGTACCACAATACGAGGGATTTTCATTTGATAGCAATGGGTTATTAAGGTTTAAAAGTCGGATTTACGTACCGCCAAAAGACGAGTTGAGGATGTTGATCCTGAGCGAGGCTCATAGAGTAGTTTATATGGCTCACCCGGGAGTCACGAAGATGAGGGCAGATCTTAAACCCTTATTCTTCTGGAAGGGAATGAAGGTCGACATAGTCAACCTTGTGGCTAGATGTCTAGAGTGTCAGTAGGTAAAGGCTGAACATAGACACCCGGCGGGATTACTTCAACCACATGCCATTCCGAAATCAAAATGGGAGGTCATTTCGATGGATCTTATTGTTGGATTGCCACTGACGACAAGGAGTCATGACTCGATTTTCGTAGTAGTAGACACTCTGACGAAGAGTGCTCACTTTATTCCTGTGCGTACGACGTATCAGGCACCTGACATTGCTAGAGTTTTTTCAGTGAGATTGTGAGGCTGCACGGCATGCCTAAGAGGATTATATCCGATCGAGGATCGGTGTTTACTGGACGATTTTGGACGAGTTTCCAAGAGGCCTTGGGAACTCAACTTAACTTTAGTACTATGTATCACCCAGAGACTGACAGACAGACAGAACGAACAAACCAAACCTTGGAAGATATGTTGCGCATGTACGTGATGGACCAACAAAAGCGTTGGGAGGAATTCTTGCCTCTAGTAGAGTTCGCTTACAACAACAGTTACCAGAGCACCATTAAGATGGTGCCTTTTGAGTTTCTTTACGGACGACCGTGTCGAACGCCATTGAGTTGGGATTGACTTGAGGATAGGGTCCTGGTGGGACCAGAAGCGATCCAAGAAATGGAAGAACAAATGCAAACAATAAGACAAAGGATTAAAGAAGCGCAGGATCGACAGAAGAGTTATGCCGGTGCGCACCGAGTCGACCATAGTTATAAGGTCAGCGATCGAGTCTTCTTACGGGTTAAACTGCATAAGAGTTCAATCAAGTTTGAAAAGGGAGCTAAACTCTCTCTTAGGTTCGTGGGACCTTCCAAGATTGTGGAGAGAAAGGGGCTCGTGGTCTATCGACTAGCCTTGCCTGATTCTTCGAGACGTATGCACGACGTTTTTCATGTATCGGTTTTGAGACATTATATTAGTGATCCTACACATGTGATTGACATGAGTTCCTCGCAGGTATCGGACGAGGGAACGCTCACGGCGGAGCCGGTCCGCATCTTAGATCATCGTGTTCGACAGTTACGACATCGAACGGTAGATCAGGTCAAGGTCCAGTGGGACAATTATAGTCCGCACTCGACGACCTGGGAGGACGCATATGATATGCGCCAACAGTTTCCATTTTTGCTGGATAGATAGACTTATGATACTGTGATACACTTATTTCGGCATTTATACTATGAAACTTCGGGACGAATTTTAGACCAAGAGGGGGTGTATGTGACATCCCGCTCTGGCGCACTAAGAAAACTTATTCTTTGAGGACACTTGCTCGCAAGTGATCTGGACATTTATGATGAGAAAACCTTTATCCTTGACTATGATGTGATATGATAGATGACTTGATGTTTTACTGCTTGACCTAGATAGGTGTTATTGACTCAGTTTTATTGAATGTGCAGGGTTTTGGACCTTGAGGATGCAGAGACATCGATGGAACCCCTTGGACTCCGAATTGAGTTAGGGAGTGTGCTATTTGGGTTGATTTATTTACTGTGATATTTCATTGATTTGATGATATGATGTGAACATGTTCTGACACGATTGTTGATGATGCAGGCTGACGATAGCTTGCCGACCAGACTCACATATGGAGTAAAGGGGTCACACACGATTTCTAGAGAGGTTGAGGGAGAGGTGTGGACAACAGCCTTGCCACAGCCTACTAGCACTCCTGTCGTGGCTCGAACTGTAGGTTAACGATTACCTAGTTTGAGAGGACCCACGATGCCGCGAGGGCAGACTGCGATAGTTGCTCACGATAATTCTAAAGGCCTCGCAATCGGGGGGGGGCTTATTCCTTAGAGCCCTTAGTCTCCCACAAGTTCACCTGACGGAGTGTTGACTCCAGGGGTTATTGATGTCTACCAATCAGTCAAGTTGGCGAGTGGAACCCTTGGAGCACGTGTTGCATCCTGAAGGGCACGTCGCGCAAAAGAAACACAAGAAGCGAGTGGCACCCTTGGAGCACGTGGCGCATCCTGAAGGGCACGTCGCGCAAAAGAAACACAAGAAACGAGTGGCATCCTTGGAGCACGGGGTGCATCCTGAAGGGCACGTCGCGCAAAAGAAACGAACGAAGCGAGTGGCACCCTTGGAGCACGTGGTGCGTCCTGAAGGGCACGTCGTGTTGATGTTGATGAAGGAACAAACCTAGATGGCCCTAAGACATTTAACACATTAAGAAATTCTTAAGCTACTTCCCTAATTAAATGTCGCCTAGTTCAGAATCTAAGTTCTAAGTCTAAAACTTCTCAGGGTAAAATTTTGTCTAACCTTAAGAACAGACCCTATAAAAATAAAAATAAAAATTTAAACTAAAAACCACTTAAGTAATAGTTTTAGTCTTCATAAATTTTTGGGATAAAATGAAGAGAGTATTAATTTAATTAAAATCCGTGGTTTTAAATTGTGAAGAAGAAATAAAGTATTTAAATTGTGAAAGTGTAAAAAGATTTTAAATTAATAATAAAAAGATAATAGTAAAACGTGCAACTGTCATTTTAACTTTATTTAAAAGGGGAAAGAGGGGAAAAATAAAAATTATGAAACTAAGAATTGGAGGAAACATAATAAAGAAAATAAGGGAACTTATGGTAAAAAGCGAGGTCAACATAGTAAGTAATCTGCAATTAAGAACCTTCTAAAATGAACTAAATTAGCAACGTCTTTTTAGGGAAAGTATTTAAAACCTGAAGGAGAATCTAGGAACACCTAGGAGAAATTATAGGAGCAACTCTAGGTGGGTGAGGGAAATGAGTCATAATAAATTAAAGAAAATAAATTTTGGAGGAAAGTGGGGGATGAATGACACTTGTACGATGGAGAAATTTTAGATGATTTCATTGAAACTTAAATTAAAAAGGGATTTAGGGAAAGTTTGAAGGTCTAAAACTTTATAAAAGAAAGGGAAGAGAAGGAAGAAAGGGATCGGTTGTTAGCGTAACCTTACGCTGCCGAAATTGTGACTTGATTGATTACTTGTGGGGAGTTTTGATTTCCCAGCTCAGATAGGAGTGGTAGCTCGGCCTTGAGAGGCGAGCTGGGAAGCTAGACGGACCATCTGGATTGTGTGTGGCCCCTTTGCGGCTCGGGGGGCTGAGGGGGAAGCAGAGTACCCTTAGCGATTGGCTGGGAGGTACCGGTGTAGTCTCGACGGTCGGCGAGGGGAGTGGCACGGAGCAGGAGCGGTACGGAGCGCGCGGTCATCATTCAAGGCGGGAGTTAAGGCAACGGTATGTTTTTCATTTTGCATGATAGAAGGTATTATGACCTTGGCCTTCTCTTATTGTTATCAACATTTTTGTATTGGCATTGTGAGATGAAAAATACTTAACTTTAATCTGCTTGAGTTCTCGTTGGATCGATTGGTTTTCTTGCCTTGTTCTTCGACAATTGAAATTGTGTTACAGTGATAAAATATTTCTTCTTACTCTGTTGTTGCATGTCGGTTGGGATAAAAGAAGTTTTATGGTTGCGTGTATATATGACTGGGGGTGTTTTATATGATTGTGGGCGTATTACACATTAGAGTGAGCGTTTTTATGTTAATGGGGGCGTTTTATACCACTGTGGGTGTTTATATATTACAACGGGCGTATTTATATTAATGGGGGCGTTTTATACCACTGTGGGCGTTTATATATTACAACGGACGTATTTATATTAATGGGGGCATTTTATACCACTGTGGGCGTTTATATATTACAGTGGACGTATTTATATTGATGTATCATTGTAATATATAAACGCCCACAGTGGTATAAAACGCCCCCATTAATATCAATACGCCCGTTGTAATATATAAACGCCCACAATGGTATAAAACGCCCCCATTAACATAAAAATGCCCACTGTAATGTGTAATACGCCCATAGTCATATAAAACGCCCCCAGTCATATATACACACAGCCATAAAACCTCTTTTATCCCAACCGACATGCAACAACAGAGTAAGAAGAAATATTTTATAACTGTAACACTATTTCAATCGCCGAAGAACAAGGCAAGAAAACCAATCGATCCAACGAGAACCCAAGCAGATTGAAGTTAAGTATTTTTCATCTCACAATACCAATACAAAAATGCTGATAACAATAAGAAAGGGCCAAGGTCCTAATACCTTCTATCATGCAAAATGAAAAACATACCGTTGCCTTAACTCCCGCTTCGAATGATGACCGCGCGCTCCGTACCGCTCCTGCTCCGTGTCGCTCCCCTCGCCGACCGTCGAGACTACACCGGTACCTCTCAGCCAGTCGCTAGGGGTACTATGCTTCCCCCTTAGCCCCCCGAGCCGCAAAGGGGCCACACACAATCCAGATGGTCCGTCTAGCTTCTCAGCTCGTCTCGCAAGGCCGAGCTACCACTCCTATCCGAGCTGGAAAAATCCCAACTCCCCACAAGTAATCAGTCAAGTCACAATTCTGACAGCGTAACGTTACGCTAACAGCCGATCCTCTTCTTCCTTCTCTTCCATTTCTTTTATAGAGTTTTAGACCTTCAAACTTTCCTAAATCTCTTTTTAATTTAAGTTTCAATAAAATCATCTAAAACTTCTCCATCGTACAAGTGTCATTAATCCCCCACTTTCCTCCAAAATTTATTTTCTTTAATTTATTATATGACTCATTTCCCTCACCCACCTAGAGTTGCTCCTATAATTTCTCCTACTTGTTCCTAGATTCCCCTTCAGGGTTTAAATATTTTCCCTAAAAAGATGTTAATTTAGTTTATTTTAGAAGGTTCTTAATTGCACATTGCTTACTATGTTGACCTCGTTTTTTACCATAAGTTCCCTTCTTTCCTTTATTATGTTTCCTCCAATTCTTAGTTTCCTAATTTTTATTTTTCACTTCTTTCCCCTTTTAAATAAAGCCAAAATGACAGTTGCACGTTTTACTCTTATCATTTTATTATTAATTTAAAATCTTTTTACACTTTCACAATTTAAATAATTTATTTATTCTTCACAATTTAAAACCATGGATTTTAATTAAATTAATACTCTCTTCATTTTACCCCAAAAATTTATGAAGACTAAAACTATTACTTAAATGGTTTTTAGTATAAATTTTAATTTTTATTATTATAGGGTATGTTCTTAAGGTTAGACAAAATTTTACCCAGAGAAGTTTTAGATTTAGGAATTAGATTCTGAACTAGGCGACATTTAATAGGGTAGCTTAAGAATTTCTTAATGTGTTAAATGTCTTAGGGCCATCTAGGTTTGTTCCTTCATCAACATCAACGCGATGTGCCCTTCAGGACGCACCACGTGCTCCAAGGGTGCCACTCGCCTCGTTCGTTTCTTTTGCGCGACGTGCCCTTCAGAATGCACCCCGTGCTCCAAGGGTGCCACTCGCTTCTTGTGTTTCTTTTGCACGACGTGCTCTTTAGGATGCACCACGTACTCCAAGGGTTCCACTCGCCAAATTGACTGATTGGTAGACATCAATAACCCCTGGAGTCAACACTCCACCAGGTGAACTTGTGGGAGACTAAGGGCTCTAAGGAATAAGGCCCCCGCCTTATTCCGCGCCCCTTAGAATCATCGCGAGCGACTGTCGCAGTCTGCCCTTGCGGCATCATGGGTCCTCTCAAACTAGGTAATCGTTAACCTACAGTTCGAGCCACGACATGAATGCTAGTAGGTTGTGGCAGGGCTGTTGTCCACACCTCTCCCTCAACCTCTCTAGAAATCGTGTGTGACCCCTTTACTCCATATGTGAGTTTGGTCGGCAAGCTATCGTCAGCCTGCATCATTAACAATCGTGTCAAAACATGTTCACATCATATCATCAAATCAATGAAATATCACAGTAAATAAATCAACCCAAATAGCACACTCCCTGACTCAATCTGGAGTCCAAGGGGTTCCATCGATGCCTATGCATCCTCAAGGTCCAAAACCCTGCACACTCAATAAAACTGAGTCAATAGCATCTGTCTAGGTCAAGCAGTAAAACATCAAGTCATCTATCATATCACATCATAGTCAAGGATAAAGGTTTTCTCATCATAAAAGTCCAGATCACTTGCGAGCAAATGTCCTCAAAGAATAAGTTTTCTCAGAGCGCCAGAGCAGGATGTTACAAATCCATTGTGATAACGAAAGCTGTGTAAAGCTCTCTGTGATTCATGTGTTTCTATGACAAAACACATTGAGATGAGATATCACTATGTTCGGGACATAGTGCAGAAAAACATTCTCAGTATTTAGTATGTTCTGACGGCGGAACAAAATACATATATTTTGACCAAGCCTATGTCATTGACAAAGTATGTGTACTTCCGAGACAAGCTTGGTGTTGTTGAGCGGGAGTGTTGAAATTAATGCAGTTGCAAGAGCCATTCTCTGGAGGATGTAAAAGAACCTAGATGTGGAGTATGGCCCCCAACACACTCCTAGGGTTTCTTGGTATGAGACGAAGCAGTGAGAGCCATGGCAAAAGACCCTGGTAAGGGACCCCAGTATATGACTAGGGTTCTTGGTCTTGGACCAAGCAATAAGTCCCTAAATGTGTCTAGGGCCCCTAGATGTGGTCCAGGGAATCCTTGCCTGGTGTTTGGATTGATCCTCGGATATGTTCCTTGGTGGTTGATATAAGTCCCTAGATGCGTCTAGGGCCCCTGGTTGTGTTCCAAGAAATCCTTTCTGTTGGAGTTACTTCACACACACCTAGGATTTATTTTTCCTAAGGTTATTCCTTGTTTATTAGTCATAATTAGTGATTATCCAGTCTCCTATATTTTAGGGGAGAAAATTCCACCTGGAGAATATTCTCTTTTAGTTGACACTTCATTTTGACTAGTTGAGTTGAGTTTAGATGTTGCATTGGTTTTGTCACCATGCAACATTGGGATCATCACCAACTCACTACTCTTTGTTCAGTTAGTTAACTGAAGACTAGTTGATTAATTAACTCAGCTAGGTGGCAGTTCACTCCCGTAACTGCCTAAGAGACTAGACTAGGTAGTAGTTCACTCATGTAACTGTTGGTGTGTATCAAGATCACTCTAGAACACCATTAGGGATCATTAGTTACTCATGTATCCTATATCTATTGTAAATTATTCACTCCTTGAGTGTGGAACCGGTTAATGAGAATTATTTTATTCCTTCTCTCCTTCTTCTTCTTTCTCCAATTCCCTCTGCAAATGTGTGTATTATTGTTTAACTGGATCTATTATGTGCAGGTTCAACACATTTACATGGTATCAGAGCCGACGGAATGCTAAGCAAAATCTACACCAAATTTTTTTGCAGGTACTGAAGATTGAAAAACACATAAAGATGGAATCTATGTTTTACTCACCAACAATACTTCTTACGCCTCATAACTATTTGGAATGGAAGCCAAAAATTATGTTTCATCTTAGATGCAGAGGCTTGTACCAAATATCTATGGCAATGGAAGTGGAGTCTGATTCCGTCGATGAGAAAAATGACTTTCTCAATAGACAAGATATGGCCATAGGATGTATCATCTATTTTATTTCTCCCGAAATTCTCCATCAAGTATATGATGACTCACAAGAATTCACTCCAAATGATTTATAGAGTAGATTGGAGGTTTTATTTGGGAATAAGGAAGAATGCATGAAAAATGCTGACAAGATAGAGAATGTAGAAAAGCCACTGGAAGATAAATCATCTCAGTTTGAAGAGCCTTCTACACAAGTATCTACACAAATTTGTATTCCAATAATTGAAGATGATGTCTACTCCATTTCAGATTTGTTTTCTGAAATTCATGTGGAAGATATATGGCATACATCTCAGGAGTCACATGCAGATATGTTTCCATGTGCAATGCATGCATCTCAAGAGACAAAAAGGGAGCCACGCACATCAGACTCCATTATGATATTTTATGAGCACAATTTGCAGAAACAAATTGGATATTTGAATTCCTCTCGGGAAAATATCCAATTTCAAAAAAAACAATGGTCCAAAACGGAGTCCGGAAAGTGAAGTTATGATCGTTTCAAAATCAACAAAATTTCAGCGTTTTTCCGAAAACAGCCGCACGGTTTTCAAAATTTCATCCAAAATTTTTTGGATATTATTCATTACAAGAAGATAAAGTGGATATGTGTGGAAATATAAATGATGCATATACTTCATCAGATCCGTTCATACATCTACATCTTCAACAAAATCTTCAAAGAGCACAAACTTGCACAGTTGCGAGGTCTTCTTGGAGTGAAGGACATGGTTGTTTAGGAACTGTCTTTTGTTCCTTATCATTTTTTATTTTATGCATTGTAATTTGAGGGGGGGTTTGTTCCCATGAGGTTTTCCCTCTTTCCTCGTTTAGTTCAGTGTATCTTTTGTATATGGGTACCTAACATGGTCTCGTAGTCGGGACCCATTCTTTATTTTTACCATAGTGATGTTCAGGGGGGGGTGTTGGAGTTACTTCACACACACCTAGGATTTATTTTTCCTAAGGTTATTCATTCTTTATTAGTCATAATTAGTAGTTATTCCTTGTTTATTAGTCTCCTATATTTTAGGGGAGAAAATTCCACCTGGAGAATATTCTCTTTCAGTTGACACTTCAGTTTGATTAGTTGAGTTGAGTTTAGATGTTGCATTGGTTTTGTCACCATGCAACATTGGGATCATCACCAACTCACTACTCTTTGTTCAGACAGTTAACTGAAGACTAGTTGACTAGTTAACTCAGCTAGGTGGCAGTTCACTCCCGTAACTGCCTAAGAGACTAGACTAGGTAGCAGTTCCCTCATGTAACTGTTGGTGTGTGTCCAGATCACTCTAGAACACCACTATGGCTCATTAGTTACTCATGTATCCTATATCTATTGTAAATTATTCACTCTTTGAGTGTGGAACCGATTAATGAGAATTCTTTCATTCTTTCTCTCCTTCTTATTTCTCCAATTCTCTATGCAAATGTGTGTATTATTGTTTAGCTAGATCTATTATGTGCAGGTTCAACACATTTACACTTTCTCTATGCTTGGATTGATCATTGGATGTGTTCCTTGGTGGTTGATATAAGTCCCTAAATGTGTCTCGGGCCCGTGGATGTGTTCCTAGGAACCCTTGCTTAATGCATGGGTTGATCCTTGGTCTTGTACCTTGGTGGATAAGACCCTAGATGTGTTTTATGGCCCCCAGATGTGTTCTGGGGCTAACTGGTCTTTGACCACGTAAATCTTGGTGTAAAACCAAGATGCATTGATGTGTGATTCTCCTCTTGCCTCACGAAATGGTCCATGAGACTTGGGAGTGTCTATGAAGATGGACATGACCACATTGTTGATGTACCCTCTTAGGCAGTGATGATAAAGTTTATAGGTCACTATGAGACTCATGTGGAGATGTTTTTCCATTAAGGAACCCTCCCCTTGACTTTATCTTAACAAGTACCCCCTTGTTGGTTTGCTTTCCCTCTTGGTTTATGTGATTGGGTTTTTATTTTGTGTGACCGGGGTTTATTTTATATGATTGGGGTTTTTATGTAATTAGGGTTTTAATTAAATATTAATGGACATATTAATTAATATTTATATTAATTAAATGTCAATAATAAAATATAATTCTAATTACCCCAACCTATCTCCCTAACTATAAATTAGACCCTACCCATTGTATTTTGATACTTACACTCACTCTCTCATCTCCCTACTTGTTGCAGCTACCTCAGTGACACTTCTCCCTCTTTTAGTGCGGCCTCCTTTTGTTTAATAGATTCAATTCTGAATTTTGCGTTGACTGAAAGTTTCTCCCTTAAGGTTCTATTGAAAGTTAATGGTTGGATCTGACATCACTGAACTGTGAGGCGCCTCTCTTGCTGTCAGATCTGCCTCTCTTGCAGCCAAACCTGTTTCAGTGGGTGCCTTTCCCTTTTACGGCCACGGATCTGTGCTTTAAGTGTCGCAGGCTCTCTCCTTTGTTGTGTGGGCTTCCCTCTAGCTATCGTGTGGAGTGTTGAATCCCCTATGGGGGGTTACTCAGTTTGTTGTCTAGATTTCTTATGGAGGGTTTGACACTTGTTGTCCAGGTATTCCAGATCTGAGTTTTTTGTGTTTGCTTATGGAGGGTTTGACACTTGTTGTCCAGTTATTCCAGATCTGAGTTTTTGTGTTTGCTTATGGAGGGTTTGACACTTCCTATCCAGTTATTCCAGATCTGAGTGTTTGTGTTTGCTTATGGAGGGTTGGACACTTGTTGTCCAGTTATTCCAGATCTGAGTTTTTGTGTTTGCTTATGGAAGGTTTGACACTTGCTATCCAGTTATTCCAGATCTGAGTTTTTGTGTTTGACTAAACGCAATGAATTTGGTAACATTGCTCACAAACATATCCTTCATTGTACATCGACATGCTGAGAGCCATTGTCTGAGTGCCATAGTCGATGGTAAACGAATTCTCGTATCCGCAAGCACCACCTGCACTTAGAATTACCAAGTTACTTGGGATTATTTTTTGAAAAGTTTAGAAAATCCCTATATACAAAAGAATGGTATTGAGTATTTAGAGATGAAGAAATATGAATAAATTACCCATGGTTTCTGCTGCGGTTTCATCGCCATAAAACATTGCATGAGCTAACGTCCATGGCCCTGGTTGGAATGTCTTAGCATAGGAATAATTGCTACTCAAGAAATGCAAGATACCATGATATTTGTATAGGTTGTGAATGCCATCTTCGTTAATCTCTTGTCTTGAGCTTTCATTTGTTTCCATTCTTTGGATCTGTCTGAATAAACAACCATGCTGCAAATTGTACTTATGTGCGTAGCTAAAATCACTACTACACTGGATCTAGAGCCATCCTAGTATCGTAAATAAGGAATAGCTTCAAAATGTTATGTATGCGATCACAAGCTTTACGAAATAGACAATGTGAAGCTTATTGAACCAACACCTGCAAAACAAACAAGTCGAATGCGAAATGAGAAACTATCTAAGTAAGATCTCACACTATAAAAGCCTATTATATTATATATCTTGACTCGAGAAATCAACTTTCTCAGAATGGGGCAAACTCAATCCATAGGATGATATGAAATACAATTATACATTAGGGAGACACAAGCTCAATTCCTGCTTCAGACCAAGAAGCATTTTATCTTATACTCGAATGGCCCCATCTCATATTGCCATCACGGCTACACAATACAGTGGAAACAGATCGAACGATATTTGAGAGAATGGGAGCAGGGACGACAAAATTCGAGAGAGTTCCTGCATTTTACCCTCATTTCTAGGGATCTTTATCATAATGTATATTCATTTTTCATTTCTACATGCGGCGTTAATGAGGTGTCTGGTTAGACAAAACAACAAAACGCATCGACACCAAGACAAGAGGTTAATATTTAAAAAAAAAATATTAGGCTATAATTAAATTATAATACTTCTTCTCTATATTACCTGACTCTTTGTATTATTAATTGCCTTTAAACAATATTAAGCCTCAATTGAATTATAATTGTTCCTCTGTATCACCTAACCCTTCTTGTTGGCCCTGACAAGGTTGGTTTTTCTTTTCGCTTTTCTTATGAACCAAAGGGTTTTGCTGGTGGGCTCACACTGCGAACCATAGATTATCGAACCTATCAAGTGAACACGCCTCCACTTTATGTAGCGTGTTTTAACCAATGTTGTAAAAATCATTTCGGGGAAAAAATCGCCGGGGTCCAGAAAACAACGTTTCGTCAAAATCGGGAAAAAATCGGGAAAAAATCGGCAAACTTAAAAAAATACAAAAATATTCTTTTTTTTTTTAATTTTTGAAACATTTAAAGCAACAATAGCATCAAATAGACAGATTGCCACATGAATATGGAAAGAAAACTGATATATAAGATATATAAGATGTCTAGTGATACATCACACATCAAAAATGAATCATGTCCTGATTCCTGAATCCTGAGTCATCAAAAAATATAATAAATCATAAATGTATCTCATGATCGTCATCATGACTCATGACTATGAGTCATGAGTCATCTACAATGAAATCAAATAAATAAACTATGGAATTGGATTCCCTCTACTCTTTTTACGAGCAAAGGTAATCGTTGTAGAAACTGTTTTTCCTCTAGCAGCAGAAGTAGGTGCCCGTGAGGCATGTGCGTCTCGTACTGGAGTCAAACGTCCTCTAGAAGAAGTAGAAGACCCTCGAGACAAATGTCCCCTAGAAGAAGGTACTGGTAGAGGAGGTCGACTGCTAGCGCTACCACTGGGCCTATCTCCCTCTGACTGTGACTCTCGCTCTGCT
>ML781278.1:350513-416573 GCA_009831015.1 Picea engelmannii | reverse complement strand
ATTGCCATTGAAAACCTATGAAAATCTATGGTAAAAAAATGAGAAATAATGGGCAAATTTTTTTACTTACCTCCAAATGCAAAAATTGTGAAATGGACTAAAAATTCCAATGCCAAATCCACAAATTTGACCTTTGAATCCACGAAATCCCAATGGCAAACTCCTTGGCTGGTTGAATGGCTTGGCTCTCCTCCTTGGCTCAATGAACAAATAAAACCTCTAAAAGCCCTCACGGACACCTTAAAAACGCGCAGACTGTGTGTTTTTTAACTTGGGCGATTTTTTCTTATCGACTCGCGAGTTATAGGCGGTTTTTTCTTAAAAATCGCGATTTTTTCATAAAAAATCGCCTAAAAATCGTACCGATTTTTTGGGCGATTTTTCATAAAAATCGTTTTTGGGAAAAAATCGCAATTTATCGCGATTTTGCCGACTTATCGGCGATTTTTACAACACTGGTTTTAACATCCTCTATCTCGTTTCGTTATTTATAAGCATACTCGCCAAGTAGGCAACTAACAGTGGGAATGCAAAGTCAAGGAATGAGTGAAGCCAAGGTCCATCGAGTATTTTTTTTTTAATTTAGGTTTTGGATTCAATAAAAACTGCTAACTTTTGCAATTCGGTATTGTGATTGTTGGTTTTTTCCCAACTTACTTAAACTAGCGAGATCGATGGTTAGCATGAATACTATGGTGTATAAAATAAAATTGAAGTTTGTGTTATATATGGATAAAGTAGATACATCTTTAAAATTGTAACAAGGGTTTTGTTTTTTTAATTGTTATTATAACAATAATTAACTTATAAATGATTCAAACCTCGATGTTCATCGAGTTTAACAAAATGATTGTAAAATAATTAGGCTATTATTGTGGACCATGATGAGCATGTATCGAGCAATAGTTGGAATAATGTAGAAATTAGTTGTAATAGGTTTGTGTTGGAACCGCAAGTTATTATTGGAACAAGGTTCTGAGTTGGTTGTAGGGTGTCTTATCTATTATTAGAATCCTAGATCCACAATTCATGGATCTAGAGAATTCTACTATTCATATAAATATGTAACTTTTGTGAAGCTATAATATATGAAAAAATATATATTTTTTGTCTAAAAATGCTTTCTTCTCTAGTTTCTATTTTGGTATCAGAGCCTATACTGGCTTAAATCCCTCATCGGATGGCCAGGAAGATGTCAAAGAGATGTGAGCGTTGATCCTCTGTACATAGATTAATATAATCTTGCATGAGTGAATTATATTTGTGAGTGTGTTTATTAATTTTTTGTGTGTTTTGAGTGAAGTAATTTTATTGTGGGGGTTAATTTTTTGCTCGCCGTCAATAAAAAGGACTCTCGTGTCCAAACGATAAACCTACCATACTCGCCAACCATACTCCATGTAGCGAAAATGAGAATTGAACAATGTTGTGGCTGCATGCGATCCGGTCGACAAAGTAAAGGAATGTGACTGCATGGGCAGATAGTTATGGAGGCCATTCAAAGCACTATGCCCGGGGACATTCGAAATCTGGTCATGGAAGCTCACAATTAAAAGATTTCCAAGGTTGTATGGGCAATGAAAATAAAGAATTTACTTACTAGATTTCGTAGATTGCAAATTTATTAAGTGGTGTGCAAATATGTGGTGAGAGTGTGTTATGTTTTATGTATATTTATTATTTGAAAAAGTCAATTAATGTAGAACCACAAAGGGCAGGCCAATTATTGAACAATTTAACATAATTAAGTCAGTGGTTCTTGACAAGCTGCAGTGTCAAGAGAATTGATCGTTGATTTAGTTATGTCTAAGTGTGTTATACATTGATGTGACCTATTGTGCTCCGAGAGCATTAGTTACAGGTTGTTCTTAATAAGGTCAAGTTGATATGACCCGTCGTGCTCCGGGAGCATCAGTAACAAGTTATTTTTATGTAAGGTCAAGTTGTATAATAATTTTTTTTTCTAGTTTGTTCGTGACCTATGGGACTAGCCTATGGCTTGAGAAACCGCGACTCAGGGGCATCTAAGCCGTCAAAATCACCCAGGGATCGCACCCAGCCTAAGCCAAACCAACTCTTAACATGGTTGGATTTTTTGTCCCTGCAGGTTTCGAACCGGTGACTTAACATCAAAGAGTGCCTTAACAACACACTTTGTCACCGACTTTCCTACACCTCTGGGTCAGGTCAAGTTGTATAATTGACTACTGAAGATATTTTGTATTTAAAATGCTATCCTATATAACTGGTGAATATCGCGGAGGGTCCTGTATTCACAAATGGTGGCAGTTCCATAGACCGATTCAGTATCGAGATTGTCCTTCGAGAGGTCAAGAAGCGTCAATTCTACAAGTACGTCAATGATGGTCATAAGTGTTTTTACTTTAAATGAGTCAAGTGGGAAGCTCGAAAGTGTGGCGAAGAAAAGAGCGGAAATCCTGAGATTGCAGAGTGGGTGTAAGTGTTAATGAAGACCAGATCAGACAAAGAACCAAACAAAAATTTATATTGCAATTTGTGATTTAGTATTGTAAGTTTTGTAATGTAGAGTTTACCTCTACGTGTGTTGTGTATTGTAGAAAACTAATTTCTCCATTAAAGGGGGGAGTTGGTATAATGTAGAAATTAGTTGCAATAGGTTGTCATTGGAACCGCAAGAAGTTATTATTTGAATAAGGTTCTAAGTTGGTTGTAGGGTGTCTTATCTATTATTAGAATCCTAGATCCACAATTCATGGATTTAGAAAATTCTACTATTCGTATAAATATGTAACTTGTGTGAAGCAATGATATATGAGAAAAATATATTCTTTGTGTGTGAAAATGCTTTCTTCTCTATTTTTGTAATTAATGCTTTCTTCTCTATTTTCGTAATAAATGATTTCTTCTCTATTAACCAATTTAATTAACTCTCGTAGTTGGCTTGCACTCTACTCTCGTATATATCAACAACATGAATCCTCTTTAATGAAAGTAAAAGTAAATTAGTGAGATTGTGTGTCTATTAGGCTATTATTGTTGGCCATGATGAGCGTGTATTGAGCAACTACATGTGTTTTAGAATATAAGGAAATTCATCATTTTTTATTCATTACATGTTGAAAAGAAGCTATCGAAAAAGCAGTTGTTTTCTATATGTAGGACCTTTATCGGTGAAGTTGACCCAAACGTAACAATGGCAAGCAAGACTAGTGATATCCTTCACAACCACAAAGAAACATCATGAATGCCCCAACGTCTTGGCAAGTCAACGCAAAAAGCATTCTCGTATTTTCTTCGTTATTTTTTTTACTAAGTTAGTATAAAACTCTTGGGATGTGTAGCCCTGGAAATTATCGAATAAAGCAACCGCATTAATGTTTGGGAATTAGAAGTTGTATCAGTGACTACATGACCGCAAAACTACAACCCAACGAGCTTTCAAAGCAATATTATTCTTGGACTTTTGATTGTCAATAACCATATTATCAATGTAAGGTTAACCTAAAAAGCTCGTGCTCAACCTTTAGGACGAAACTGATAATTTATAGCATTGATGCTTATGCTTGTAGAGTCTAGGAAGGGACTAGTTGCTTTGCAACTATTTCCCTTGTTTTGATAGAGCATTTCATGGTGCACGCTTTTCCTTTTTCATTCAGTGTAACAAAATGTTCTCAATATTTTCAATCACTAACTTTGAATGGACTTAGGTTTCATAAGTGAAGTATTAGTATGTTATAAAATCCACAATTTTGGCATTTTTCAAAAAATATTAACTAATATAAATAAAAGTTAAATTTAGTTAGTCTACTAAACCATAAATGTTAGCTTTCAGAGTTGCTCCAAAAGTATTTTCACCTATGTTATATGATCCATGACTTTGGCATTCTTCAAAAAATCTTGTCAAGTAATATAAATAAAAGTTAAATTTAGATAGTCTACTAAACCACACATGTTAGTTTTTGATGTTACTCCAAAAGTATTTTCACCTAGCTAGGAGAGGACTAGATTTCCTATTCACTTGGTTATGCTTGGTGAGCATATGGATGGCTCCGTTTGAGTGGATGCTTGACCTCAATTAGAGTACTAACATAGCACACTTTTCCTAGGAGGTTGTTACCCGATATGCCATGATGACTAACCCATTGCATGCATGCAATGGGGAATTCAATTACTTGATTAGGAAAGGTACCTACCTAGGAGGATGAGCAATATGCACTTGGAGGAGGGAACTTATTCCTAAGAGCATGGGACCATGTGACATACACCTTGGAGGTTGGATACTTGAGTTGAGGATGCTAGGGTCAAGGAACATACTTTATGGAAGTTGGTTGCCGACCCAAACACGTGTAGGAGAATTTAGAATTTACATCCTCAAAAGCATGGATTAAAATTTAGAAATATAAATACAACTTCAAATATTTTAATATAAAAGATCCGAATAAAATTACTTACAAAATATACATATTTCTAAGACATCATTTACATCAAGGAAATTGATTTTGTACACATTTTTTCATAAAATGAAAAATTCAATCACAAATTTCACTTGAGTGATAAATGCAGGTCTTGTTATTGTACCAAGCATGTCTAATGTTTACCTAGGGCTACAAAAAGTCTTTTCCGTGGAATGGGCTACACAAATCTATGAGAAATAACATACAATTTGCCTTTCTTTATTTATTGTCTCTTTTTAACAACTTTTGTATTTTTTTCAATCATGTTTTCTATTTGCATTATGAAGTTTGGGACTAGTATGCATTATTAATGAAAGTCAACATTATCATGAATATAAATTTAATCTTTTTTATATAAATTTGTTAGTTTATAGTTAATTTTTTAAACTATGTTTTATATATTAATAATTTTAATTAATAAAAAAATATTAATTATAAATTAATAATATAATAAAAAGTATTTGTTTCGTCCAACAATAAGATTAATATTAAATATTTAAGAGATTTAAAACTGATGTAAGCATTAAAATGTTAGAAATTGAATATGACCTCGGTAACAAAGTAATAGGAATGGAGTCCCTCAGGTGTAGAAGAGATGGTGACAGAGTGTTTTGTTAAGGAACTCTGTGATGTGAAGTCATCGGTTCGAAACCTCTGGGGACATCAAAAATCCAACCATGTAAAGGGTTGGTGTGGCTTGGGCCAGGTGCAATCCCCGGGTGATTTTCACGACTTAGATGCCCATGAGTCATGATTTCTCAAGCCACAGGCTAGTCTCACAAGTCACAGACAAACTAGCAAACAAAAATGGGACTATGATGCATTATTAATGAAAATCAACATTATCATGAATATAAATTTAATCTTTTTTATATAAATTTGTTAGTTTATATTTAATATTTTAAACTCTGTTTTATATATAAATAATTTTAATTAATAAAAAAATAATAATTATAAATTAATAATATAATAAAAAGTATTTGTTTCCTCTAACAATAAGATTAATATTAAATATTTGAGAGAATTAAAACTGATGTAAGCATTAAAATGATGGAAATTGAATATAACTTAGGTAACAAGTAATAGGAGCGAAGTCTTCGAGGTGTAGAACAGACGGTGACAGGGTGTTTTGTTAAGGCACTCCATGATGTGAAGTCACCACTTCGAAACCTCTCGGGACACCAAAAATCCAGCCATGTTAAGGGTTTGTGTGGCTCAGGCCGTGAGTGATCCCCACGTTATTTTGACGGTTTAGATGCCCATGAGTCGCGGTTTCTCAAACCAGAGGCTAGTCCCGCAAGTCACGAACAAACTAGCAAACAAAAAAAAAAAGTAATAGGAGCGGAGATTGTTCGTTTACCGCAGGAAAAGGAATTAGTGTTGCTCTCACTGCTTGTTTTAGGTAGTTGTTGCCTAGACAATTTCATTAAAGGCGAGAAGGAAAGTGTTTCATATACTCGCTATGTGGAGAGATGGAAAGAGGACAAGGTTGCCACATTTGCAATATATATGAAGAAAGAATTCGATGGCCTTGGCATTTTAATATTCCTACTTATTCAAGGAAGTCTCGATGGTGAAGGAAATTTTTGTAGACAAATTTGTATGACGACAAACTCTATTTGGAGTATATTTGAAGAAAGAATTATGTGGCCTCGACGTCTTAATATTCCTACTACTTCTGAGAAGTGTTAATGGTGAGGGAAATTTCCGTAGACAAATTTGTATGACAACAAAATCTATCCACCTTGCACTAAGACAATCATTGGCTTAATGCATGGTTTATATGTCAGTTGAAGTACTCCATGGCCAATGGATGTAGTGGATGTAGGCCGCATGGCATAAGTCATGGCACATAACTTTTGACAGATGCACCCAATTTTTTTGACACCTCGTTCCTCACGCAATTACACAATTCGACTCTCATAGCTACAGACTATTTCACCTCTTACTCTGATTTGGCACTCTTCCCACAACTGCCAAATCACTTATTCCAACTTGCATCCCCAAGCGACCCCACTTCATCTTCTGACAACCTCCTTTCATCCAGATAACGTTAATTCACTCAGTTATTGTGTCCCACTTCCAAGGTATGCATGGTAAGCTCGCTTTTATAGATGTGGAGGTGGATGATCCAATTTAATTAAGGTTGGTGGATTTAAATTTTAAAATTTAAATTTTCGATCTATTTCAATTTCAAATTCAACCTGGATATAATTTTCTTCGACCTTGTTTTAATATGCAGATATGGAGGTGGGTGATCAAATTTAATTAAGGCTGGTGTATTTAAATTTTAAAATTTAAATTTTCAGTCTATTTCAATTTCAAATTCGACCTTGATATAATCATCTTCGAACTTGTTTTAAAACAAGTTATGTTTAAAAGATGCATAATGATGGTAGGAGAGAAAAATGATCTCAAGTTCTGCAACTCCATGGATCAATCTATTAGAACCGAACGCAGAAGCCCAAGATCTGCAACTCCTGGAATCGCACTTGGCACGATGAAGAAAAAAATTGAGCAACCAAGGACAAAGATGATAAAATATTTATCTCCAAATATTTATCAAATCATCCCAAATAATAATCAATTTAATTTTACATGTAAAATGTTTAAGATTGCATTATTTGTCTCTTATGCATTTATTTTTTGTCTCTGATGCATATTTTCTCGTCACAACACAACCAATCATTCTATGAATTATAACGATCAAACCCACCACAAACTAGTTTTTTTTTATTTTTCATTATTGTTCCATCCCTCGGTGTCCTCACACCACCAATTATCTTCTAAATTGTAACAATCAGGCCCACATTTGTTTTTTCAAGCCCATAACACGGAGAAACAAATGTCCAGAGAGGCTGACAAGAAAACACAAACCTTAAAAATGGTTTCTTTTGACTATGTCAACAGAAATAAAACAAATAAGAAGTCGTAGGAATCTGTCATGAAGAATGATACAATGCGAAAGAAGACGACTCTTGCTTGTAAAAAAGAAGACGACATCACCATAATGCAAATACTTTTGAAGTGTATGAAAATTGTTGTCCAGTGCTCCATAAATGTTCCTCCAATTATGGAAAATGTGAAAGGGTTAATGAAACATCAAGTCACTAGAAACCAAATATATAAAAAAATAAAAGATTCATCAGTAATATAAAACTACGTTGGAGACTATGAAAGCTCGTGATTTTCAATACAAGAACTCATACCATGAGAAAATGTTTCAGCTTTCAAAAAGTGCATGGAGTGAGTCCAACATGAACGTCGAGGTCGAGGAACAACAACCAACAAATGCAGGAAACCAATTCAAGGTTGAACAAGAGAATTTTTTGTTAGAAATAATGTGATAAATCGAATGGAGATTGATAACTTCGAAGTCAGTACCTCTCATGCAACAAAGGAAGTTAGGGCTACGATAACTGAGTTTTCTGAAAATGTCAAAAATATTGTGGAAAATTATTACGTTCAAACAAGGATATTGCTAGAAAATCACGTCAATATTATTTCCACAAAATCAGTCCTATTGTTGTTGGAGGCGGAAGTCAATTAAAGACCACTTGAAATCTTACTGGGAAGTGGGAGTCTCTCATGTTCGATATGCTCATGTCTCAAACATTGAATGACAATTGGAAAAATCAACAAAATCTTGAAAGGTAGGCACATTTGCAATGCATGTCATTGTTGTGGGCAGAACACTCAATGGCCCAAGCACAAGACCAAAAAAATGAATTCACATCTTCTACATATCATTTATCACTATTGAAATAGAAAAACAATGGACATCTGAATTTTTTTTAATTATTTTGATATATTGGTCATGCAGTTTTTGGAAAACGATATTTGTTAAAAAGAAAACTACAAGATTTGGATAACTATTGATATCAAGTGAAAGCAAATGCAGACAATTTTAATCTTCCACAACCAACCTACATGAAAACTGCAAGACTACATCACAAAACCTCTGAGGTATAAGAGAATAGAATTGTGTAGATCAGCTTATATTTCAACAAAACTCTATCAAATATTCTCACGTCTTCTCAATATGTTTAGTATCTATTTTTACGTTTTCTACTTGTTAAATGCATGGATTGTATCAATCTATGACTAATATTCGAAATGTATTCTGATACCTTTCAGATATTAGTGATAAATTGATATAATCCATGCATTTAATATGTACAAAACGAAAAAAGGAGATATTAAACATATTAGAAAGACATAAGTTGGTCTTTGGGTATTGCAGTTCCCACACAAGTTGGTCTTTCAGTAATAAAAAATGTCTACATTCGATCCACTTGATAAGAATGGTTATGCAAATTTTGTAGATTTGTTTTTAATAAATATGGTTCTCCAAAATTTGTATCACTGATATGACAATAATTTTTAAAAAATCAGATGTTCATTATTTTTTTCTCTCACCAATGATAAATTATATGCAGAAGATGTGAATCTATTTTCTCATGTCTTGCACATAAGTCATTGGGCATTCTACCTGCAATAATGTCAGATGTCACGAAAGTGTTTTTCTCAATATTTCGTTATTTTTGTCAATTGTCATGCAACGTTTGAAACCGGCACACATCAAACACGGGAGGCTATCACCTTTCAATAAGATCGTTGGTGGTATTTAATTGGCTTTCGCCTCCAACAGCAACAAGACTATTCCTTGTGAAAATAACATGGATAGAATTTTCTAGCAATACCTTAGTCTAGACGTAATAATTTTCTACAATATTTTTTACGCTTTCAAAAAATTCAGTCATCGTAGTCCTAACTTCATTTGTTGCATAAGGGATACTGACCTCATGGCTATCAATCTTCACTCAATTTATCAAAAGATTTTTAGCAAAAAGATTGTTCATATTCAACCTCCAATTGGTTTCCTACATCGGTTGGTTGTTGTTCCTCGACTTCAATGTTGACATTGGGTTCATCCCATACACTTTTTAAAATTCAAAACATTTTCTGATAGTGTGAATCATTGTATTGAAACCAGAGGTTGTCATCTTTTCCAATGCAGTTTCATATTTACTAATGAATCTTTTTATTTGTTTATACATTTGATCTCTAATGAATTGATGCCACATTAACCCTTTAACATTATTCATAACTTGAGGAACATTTATAAAGAAGCAAACGTCCATTTTCCAAACACTCTAAAAGCATATGCATTATGGTTTTGTCGTTTTCTTTCTTCCAAACAAGGGTTGTCTTCTTTTGCACTGTATTTTTCTTCGTGGCAGACTCCTGCTACTTCTTATTTGTGTTATTTTTGTTGGCAAGGTCGAAAGCAGTCATTTTTAAGTTTTTGCTCTCTTGTTATCCTCTATAAACAATTTATTCTTTATGCTACGGGTTTGAAAAGGCAAAGGCAAGTAAGTTATTCTGTGGTGGGTTTGATTGATATGATTCAAAGAAGGATTGGTGACGTGGAAACAATAAGAGATGAAACAAACGCAAAAGCAAGCAACTAACTTGTCGTGGGTCTGATCACTACAGTTCATAGGAGGATTGGTGGTGTTGGGACAATGAGGTATGCATCAGAGAGAAAAATGGATGCATCAAAGATAAATGACACAATCTTAGACCTTCTACATGTAAAGGTAAATCGATTATTATCTGAAATGATCTAATGAATATTTTATCATCTTTGTCCTTGATCAATCCATTTTTTTCCTTTATCGTGCTAAGTGCGATCTCAAGCCATGTCAATCCATGGAGTTGCAGATCTTGGGATCCTGCATTCTCTTCTAACAAGTCGATTCATGGAGTTACAAAGCTTGAGATCTTCCTTTCTCTTCTGCCATCATTATGCCTCTTTTTAGTCGAACCTGTTTTAAAATAAGATCAGAGGAAACTGTATCAAAGTTGAATTTGAAATTGAAATAGAGAAACAATTTAAATTTTAAAATCTAAATCATCCAAATTTAATTAAATTTGATCATCCACGTCCACATCTACAGAAGTCAGCGTACCATGCATACCTTGGACACGATAATGGAGTGGATTAATGTCTCGTCTGATTGAAGGAGGCTGCCAAAAAATTGAGTGGAGTCGTCTGAGGATGTAGCAACCGAAATAAATGATTTAACAATAGTGGGAAAAGTGTCAAGTCGTAGTGGGAGGTGCAACAATCCATAGATGTGAGAGCCTAATTACATGAGGAACGAGGTCCTGGAAAACCTAAGCGCATCTACCACAAGCTATGAGCCATGAATTTGCCATGCGGTTGCATCCACTAGCCATGAAGTACTTCAACTAACTAAGCCAATCATTGGCTTAGTGCATGGTGGATAGAGTTTTCCACTTTGCATGACCAGTGGAGTAGGAAAGAAGGCGAAGGAAGCATCACATGACACATTAAAAGTCGATGGAGGGTTTTTCAGAGGGATGTAAATGGCGTAGTCTATTTGTTATACTCTTTCGCCCTCGACATTCACACCTCCAATATTCGTGACGTCCATGCCTCGTGTTCTGACAATGCCTGTCTTCTCGACTCGAGTCATTTTCCGCCAACTCGTCCAAGAAACTATCAGTTGCCTTCCTTCCTTCCCTCCCTTGTACATCACCCATCAACTTGGTCAGGGCTCTTGTGCACTCATCCCATCAACATCATAGTATATACACCCATGCACCCATGTCCATGTATTTTAATTTTTAAATAAGCAACCTATTTAAATTTGAAATATTTATAAAATGAAATACATAACTATAATTTATAAGAGAAGATAAAATGAATTATATAACTACAATTTATAAGAGACATATTTATAAAATGAAATACATAAGATAAAATGAATTAATAAATACAAAATAATTTATAAAATAAAATACACAACTATGATTTAGAGGAGAAGATAAAGACAAACTTCTATTAATAACAATGTATTTACATTGGTTACAATAATTTAAAATATATTTATATCATTGTAACATATAATGTCTCTACGTCTTTACATATATTATAATAATTATATAGTAAAAATTATAGATAACATTTGGAAGGCTTTATATTTTATGCTTTGCACTCTATTTTCTTTCATTTAAATCTATACATGTATATAATATACTTGATAATCTCAAATATGTTTATACATTAAATAAATAGTTATGTATGTAGATTTGTTATAATAATTAAAATATATTTATATCATTGTAACATACAAGGACATATATTATAATATATTATATAGTGAAAATTATAGATAACATTTCGAAGGCTTTATTTTTTATGCTTTGCACTCTATTTTCTTTCATTTAAATCTACACATGTATATAACATACTTGATAATCCCAAATATGTCTATAAATTAAATAAATAGTTATGTATTTACATTTGTTACAATAATTAAAATATATTTATATCATTGTAACATATAATGATATATATTATAATATATTATATAGTAAAAATTATAAATAACATTTCAAAAGCTTTATTTTTTTATGCTTTGCACTCTATTTTCTTTCATTTTAATCTATACATATATTTACATGTGTATAATATACTTGGTAATACCAAGTATATCTATACATTAAAGCTAAAAATATATAAAAACAAAGGGTTCGAAGTACTAAGAACCAAACAGATATGTAAAAATAACTCAAACCTACATGTATAATCAATAAGCTTAATTTGTAAACTTGTATACTATCAAACAACAATTCATAATATTAATTCACGCTAAAACATAAGGAAAAACGTTCATTCCAATGCATGCATTATGAAATATATGTGCCAAAGTCGAGGAGAGAAGGGAAATGAAATCCAATGAATAAATTTGATGATCTTGCCAACGTGGATTGGAATCCAACAGGGGTGTTTGTGGTATTGTCATTATAAGGCTCATTGCACGAGTAACGTAGAGGAGGATTTCTCTTTATAGGGCGGATCGATCAACATGGTGAGTGAGATATATGTTAGAACTATGTTATTTGTTGATTATGGAAGCTTGTTTGTGGAATTGCGTTGTGGTATTGTTAAGGGATTGTTGTGGTAATGTTAAGGGATTGAGTTTCAAGTTTGGAGTTTCAATTAGATTTTGTTATTTAGAAGAGTGATATTTTGTTATTTAGAAGAGTGATGTTTCAAGCATTATTTTGGTATTTTATATATTTAGAAGAGTGATATTTTGCAAACTGGCTAGATTGGTGGTAGCTTATTTTTAAAGAGACGTTTAATTGCAACAACCATTATATCACACTCCATTACCTTTTCAAACAAGCTCCTCCACCCCAATTATATATGAGAGAGTGAGAGGAGAATAATTCACATGACGCATGTGGGATAAAAAAATCTAAGTTTACAAAATGTCATAGGCATGTAAAACACTAGGACTTCTCGGGAGGTCACCCATTCCAGTACTACTCTATCCCAAATGCACTTAACTACGAAGTTCTGATGGGATCCAGTGCATTAACGTCGTAGGCATGTCATAAGACCACTAGGAAATCATTCCATGATGGATGTAATTAACAAATGGAGATGACATTACATTAAATTCTCGCTTAATGACAACATCAAAAGGGTAAATATCATGGTTTATCAAAACCACATGCTAAAAAATGTTGATTCCGTGGAAAAGTTGGATGGCCACCAAGATCCATCTGGATCAGTCCTCCCCCTTGAGGAAGCAATGGTTCTCATTGCGTCAAGTTCCCTTGACGGAAGGGGAAACTTTTGTTGAATCTGAACCTTGGTGAGCCACTTGCCTTGCTGAAATTTGTACTTGGGATTATCCTTTTGAAGGATGTCATGAACCTGTTGTTGGAGGTGATGAATTCGTTCAACAAATTTAGCTGCATGATCTCCCTCGATCTAAGTGTGGGAGGATTATGCCAGTGAAGATGTGACAGGAAGAGTTATATCAATGGGGGATAATGGTTGGAACCCCACACACACCTGAAAATGGTCGTGGCCAATAGAGCTGTGAAGAGATCTGTTATAGCTATGATGAACATATGGAACCTTCTTCTACACCAACACAATTGGGCTCCCATAAGATGAGGAACTTGGTCAAATGTGGCCTTTTTGAATACGCGGCATATTTATAAAATGAAATACATAACTATAATTTATAAGAGAAAATAAAATGAATTAATAAATACAAAATAATTTATAAAATGAAATACACAACGATTTAGAAGGAAAGATAAAGACTAACTTCTATTAATAACATAAATAGTTATATATTTACATTGATTACAATAATTTAAAATATATTTATATCATTGTAACATATAATGTCTCTACCTCTTTAAAATACATAACTATAATTTATAAGAGAAAATAAAATGAATTAATAAATACAAAATAATTTATAAAGTGAAATACACAACGATTTAGAAGGAAAGATAAAGACTAATTTCTATTAATAACATAAATAGTTATATATTTACATTGATTACAATAATTTAAAATATATTTATATCATTGTAACATATAATATCTCTACCTCTTTACATATATAATTATTATTATATAATAAAAATTATAAATAACATTGGAAGAAATTATTTTTTATGCTTTGCACTCTATTTTCTTTCATTTTAATCTCTAGATATATTTACATGTGTAAAATATACTTGATAATACCAAGTATGTCTATACATTAAAATTAAAAATATATAAAAATAAAGGGTTCAAAATACTAAGAACCAAACAAATATGTAAAAATAACTCAAACCTACATGTATAATCAATAAGCTTAATTTATAAACGGGTATACTATCAAACAACTTGATATTAATTCACGCTAAAATATAAGGGAAATTAAAAATATATAAAAGCAAAGGGTTCAAAGTACTAAGAACCAAACAAATATGTAAAAATAACTCAAACCTACATGTATAATCAATAAGCTTAATTTGTAAACGGGTATACTATCAAACAACTTAATATTAATTCACGCTAAAATATAAGGGAAAATGTTCATTCAAATGCATGCATTATGAAATATATGTGGCAAAGTCGAGGAGAGAAGGGAAATGAAATCCAATGAATAAATTGGTGATTTTGCCAACGTGGATTGGCAGATGCCAACGTGGAAGGAAAACATGGCAAATTTGCAAAATAGAAACTATGAATTCATTGAATATGTCATTTAGTTTTATGGAACTCTCCTGCGTTTGTGGTATTGTCATTGTACGGGTCATTGCACGAGTAACGTAGGGGAGGATTTCATAATTTTCTCATTATACGGCGCATCGATCAACATGGTGAATGAGATATATGTTAGACCTATGTTATTTGTTGCTCATGGAAGCTTGTTTGTGGAATTGCATTGTGGTATTGTTAAGGGATTGATTTCAAGTTTGGAGCTTCGATATTAGATTTTGTTACAAGCAATTTCACTAATTCTTTCTCATGTTTCAAGATGATTGTTATGTTAAGTTAGTTTATGTTACTCATGCATTGGGTTTCACTAATTCTTTGTCATGTTTCAAGATGATTGTTATGTTAAGTTAGTTTATGTTACTCATGCATTGGGTTTTAAGACTACTTCAAGCATTATGATATTTTGAAAGTAGTTAGTGATCATAAGTTAAGTGATATGTCAAGGAAGGGAGAAAGGTTTGAAATAGAAATTTAAGTTTGTCTAACTTTGAGACATGAGGATTTTATTGAGAACGAAATGAGATATAAACCGAACTATAGAGGACAAAACAAAATGTTGTAGAACACAAACTCGCTAGATTGGTGGTAGTTTATCTTTGAAGAGGAAGAGATGTCGACTACGTTTAATTGCAACAACCATTACATCACACTCCATTGCCTTCTCAAACAACCTTGTCCACCCAAATTATATATGAGAGAGTGAGAGGAGAATAATTATCATGATGCATGTGGGATAAACAAGTCTAAGTTTACAATATGTCATAGGCATGTAAGACACTAGGACTTCCTGGGAGGTCACCCATTCCAGTACTACTCTATCCCAAACACACTTAACTACGAAGTTCTTATGGGATCTAGTGCATTAACGTCGTAGGCATGTCATAAGACCACTAGGAAAGCATTCCACGATGGATGTAATTAACAAATAGCATTACATTACATTCCCCCTTAATGACAACATTAAAAGAGTAAATATCATGGTTTATCAAAACCACACGCTCAAAAATGTTGATTCCGTGGAAACGTTGGATGGCCACCAAGATCCACCTGGATCAGTCCTCCCCCCTGAGGAAGTAATGGTTCCCATTGCATCAAATTCCCTTGGCAGATGGGGAAACTTTTGTTGAATCTGAACCTTGGTGAGTCACTTGCCTTGCTGAAATTTGTACTTGGCATTATCCTTTTGAAGGATGTCATGAACCTGTTGTTGGAGTTGATGGATTGGTTCAAATTTAGTTGCACGATCTCCCTCGGTCTAAGTGTGGGAGGACTTTGTCGGTTAAGATGTGACATGAAACGTTGTATCAATGGGGGCTATTGGTTGGAACCCCGCACACACCTGAAAAGGGTCGTGCCCAATAGAGCTGTGAAGAGATATGTTATAGCTATGATGAACATATGGAACCTTCTTCTACACCAACACAATTGGGCTCCCACAAGGTGAGGAGCTTGGTCAAATGTGGCCTTTTTGGATGAGCTCATGAATTTGACGCTTCATTTCCTCATGTTGATATGATGGTAGCCGCGGGAGGTTTTTACCTCCACGTGTAAACCTAACAAGGATAGAATACTCCGAGAAGCAAGAAGAAACCCTAATGAGTTGGCTAATAACCCTAGAAGACTTGTCGGCTCAAGAAGATAATTTATATTAGGTTATTAGCTTCCAAGAGAAGAAGTCGGCCAGAAATAATAATATATACTGAACAGACAAATACCCAGAATGAGAAGTCGACCCAAGCAGTTAGCCAGAATTAGTATAAATACAGGAGGCCAGTTCTCATTCTAGTTGGCAGTCTCAGAATTACAGAGCAACAACTTGTGCGCACTGTAGTGCCCAGTCTTGTGCGCAGGTTTGAGGAGAGCTGCCATTGCAGCTGCTCCAGCGAGCAGATCACGTTTGGCTTGGACTATCTCTTAGCTAGAGTTTGGAACATCTGATCAACTCTTGTTGGTGCGCTATCCTTTGGGAAAGGTGCGCTACCCTTTGTTTGGCTATCTAGCCTAGGGTTTGCTTCCGGAGTGATTCTCTGTCAAGGTTAAGGTGCTCGGACCCTTGGCTTCGGCCTATGGTTGGGTGAAAATAGAGATATTGTCAATAGTAAAACGAACACATCCATTATATTCTAACACCTTATTCTATGGAAGGGGGTGCATGTAGATTGGACCATTGAGTAACGAAGAACTAAGCGTCAATTCAATGAAATGCTTGACTTGGCAATGTAGAGGCACCCCTGTAGGTGAAGAAAAAATATCTCTATGTTCCTCTACATTCTTATCGACTTGCTTCAATTGTATAGAAAAGTCTTGTATTAAGGTTGTTGTGGTCGCAATGACCTTTTGTTCACCTTCTGACCAGATCGTGAAGAGGGTAAACTTTGTGGTATGAAATATTATTTTGCAGTATTGTTTTGTTGAGTTCAATGAAATGGAAGTAGTCGAAACTACCTCTTGTATCCTGTAGAGATGACCCCTTAAAAGTAACAATGACACTACGGGGTCGAGACTCATAAACAACATGATGTTTCCACATATGGTTGTCCTAAAAGAACATCACAGACTTCAAGCGGGGAAACATCACATAATACCTGATATTTGAAGGGATTGATGTCATAGGACAGGTGACATTGTTGGCTGACGTGGATGTCTTCTCCCCGACTCAACCATCTGATGGTGTACGGTTGGGGGTGTGGCATTGTCGACAAATCCATTCTCTTGACAACCTCCGCTGAGATCAAGTTCCTCTGGGTCTCACTGTCAACAATGAAATGTAGTGAGGTCCACTTCACCCACATCTGCGAATGGAAGAGGCGCTCTCCCTACTCAAGCTCCTCTGACTCGTCTGGTTGAATCTTTGCAGTTGCAATGGTAGCACTAGTTCTACATCGATAATTCACTTTCCTTGTTCCAAATCAAATTCTGAGTTAAGGTCTAACTCCTTTTATTTAAGCTCAACCAACAATGACTGTTTCGAGCGGCATTCATCAGTTTTGTGCCAAGAGTTTTTGTGGAACTCACGCCACTTTCCAGTGTCCTTCTTTGTCTTCCCGTTAGATTCTTTGCCTACGACTTGGACCAGTTGTATTGAGGTTGGATTTCCTTTAAATGTCCTTTGTTTTGTGAGTTAGGGCCTCCTTTACCATATTTTTGTTGTTGTGAATTTGCATATCTGAACTCCCGCTTATTTCACTACTTAAATTTTTCCTCGATTTTGATAACATATCGATAAGCATCTCCCAGTGAGGAGATTTCCAAGAAATCCATCTTTGTTTGGATGTAATTGTGTAGGCCAATATGGTACTTCAGAACCAGGTGTCTCTCATAATCTTGAATACCCAACTTTGAGCACAAGGTATGGAAGATGTTGGTATACTCCGGCACTGTTTGATCTCTCTCCTGACATTGAGTCGTCGATCTTATATACTGGTCGTCATAGCTTCCAACAAGGTAGAACTCCTCCTTAATGGCATCCATAAAGATTTCCCAAGTGGGTTCTCTCTCGAATGGACTAGATTCATATGTGGTGTGCCCCTCCCAGTAACCTTCCCACCAAGCTTTGACATGGGGGAAGGGCTTTAAGGAGCATGAAGGTGATCTTTTCACCATCAAATTTTTTTTGGACTGAGTAATAACCTTTAGATTCAACCATTCCTCTAGAGCATTTGCATCTATTTTGCCTTCAAATAAGGGGATATCAAAATTAAATTGTACCTTGAAAGGCGTCAGACCTCAAAAATGGTTGCTTGTCAAAGATGCCACAACCGCCATCAGTAGTCATCAAAGGATCTGAGTGAAGTTTTCCATCATCTCATTCCTCTGTCACGCAAGGGCTTCCTCAAGAAATGTCTTGAAAGGATCTCTGACTCTGTCATCTCTCTTTTCTTCCGCCATGGGAGGTCGCTTGAGATGAGAAGATCAATTGTCCCCAAGCAAAACTAGCTCGAGACTCAACTCTTTATACCCTAACCTCGTCAAGCTCGAGACCCAACTCTTTATACCCTAACCTCGTCGAGGACATGCACCGAGACATAACAAGGAGGAGATTGTTCTGATACCACTGATCTGGATTATATTGCAAACGAAATGAGATATAAACCAAACTTTAGTGGAGAACACAAAAATATAGTGAAATCCAACTTCTATTAATGAATAAAATAACAAAATATTATAGAACACAAATTGGTTAAATTGGTGGTAGTTAATCTTTGAAGAGAAAGAGATGTTGGCTACGCTCAACGGCAATAAGTATTACATCACACTCCATTTCCCTTATATATATGAGAGAGTGAGGAAAATAATTTCCAGGATGCATGTGGGATAAATTGGTCTAAGTTTACCCCCGGATGGGGTGCTAGTGCGAACCACCTGGCGCGAGGAGGAGGAACGGATCGGCCAACGAGGCACGGAGCCATGTGACGAGCTCGTGCCATCGCACGCCACCTCTGTCGGTTGCACCTGGTTTCTTTTGGCTTTCACGCGACGAACCTCATGCCGCGCCAAAGGGGGCGGCCGCGAAGAGGCTCTCCATGGAAACCTCGTCGGCCTTCTGTCTCGCCCCCTGAGTCGCCTTCCACTTGTTCCTCCCCGTCCCTCCAGCCCGAGCCAGTGCTTCCTGCCTCCCCCGCTCCGCCTGTTTCGCAGTTTGACTGCTTAGCTATCATCTCCAGGCCGTCGTGTTCCTCCTCGTGACACCTTCTTGTCCCCCCAACAGTCGAGCCCCCCTGGCACCAGTTATTGATTCCTCAAGGAAGACCGTGGGAGCGCCACCTCCTCCTCGCAAGCCTCGAAACACCGAGAACCAGTCCTCTGACTCTTTCTTTGACACGCAGCTAAGAGAAAGCCTCACTATTCTCTTCGGTCTGGTCTTCGAACTCCGTCAGGGGGTGGAGGACCTTCAATTCCGTCTGCAAGCCACGGATGGAAAAGTCGCGGTCCTTCTTCAAATCCTTTCCTCCCTTCAAGAGGCTTTCCCCTCGGACCCGGCAGGTGCGGCTTCAACAGAGGAACCCTGTGTAGCGACCAGTGAAGGAAACGCCCAGACGCAGCGCTCCACAGGGAATGGGATGGCGCAAGCCAAGCATGAGGACATGGTCGTGGAGGTGGACACAACATAGCGCGCACTGCAGGACACCTCGCCAGATGCCGACAGAGACGAGAGCAGCGTGGAAGCTGGAATGCAGTGGGCAAACCAAGTGACATACGTCGAGGAGGAACCTTGGTCCGAGGCCGTCCACGCCACCTGGCCAGGTTATTTGCCAAATGTTTAAGCCCATAGGGGCACTTCAAGTTTCAATAGTTTCTCTTTTTTTAATTGTTGTCCAGACAGTTTGAGACTGTTTTATTAAACTGTTACACTACCTATGCTTGACTCCCCTGCTAGCTGGACTGGTTTCCCCTCTGTTGGGGCAGTCCAGTAACCACAGTACGGCTAATCTATGTATTGTGTACCTCTAATTTGGTTTTTGAAGGCCTTTTATATATAAAACTTCTAACTTACAAAAAAAAAAAAATTGGTCTAAGTTTACAAAATGCCATAGACATGTAAAACACTAAGACTTTCAAGGAGGTCACCCATCCCCGTACTACTCTAGCTCAAGTGCACTTAACTATGGAGTTTTGATGAGATCCAATGCATTAACGTTGTAGACATGTACATAAGACCACTAGAAAATCATTACATGATGGTTGTAATTAACAAATAGAGATAGCATTACATTACATTCCCCCTTAATGACAATATCAAAGAGGTGAATATCATGGTTTAAACCACGTGCTCAAAAACTTTGATTCCCTGAAAAAGTTGAATGGCCACCAAAATCCACATGGATGAGCCTTGGATTTAGATGACACAGAGTATTCCTACTAACAATATTACAAATGATACTTTGAGGTTGTATGTGATCTAAGTGAATCTTAAGTAGGAGCCATTGAATAAAGAAGAGGAGGAACCTCAAGTACATGAAATTCAAGAAAGATTCACCAAGATTGTTGATGCCGCATGAGTTGTTATTGGTGCGACTAGTGTCTTAGAGGATATGTATCTAAGCGAAGGTATGCTACTTGCACAACTGTTGTATACACTAGTTTGAAGACGTGTTAATTATATTAATTTAAAGTGAAAAAATAATGTCTTATACCAAGGTGATTGGACTTTAGATGTTCCAAACATTTTTCAGGAAAACTCACGCTAGATAGTATGTATTTATCTCAGTGTTATTTGTTAGTATTTAAATTGATCCTAATTCTGAAGACGTGTTAATTATATTAATTTAAAGTGAAAAAATAATGTGTTATACCAGGGTGATTGGACTATATATGTTCCAGACATTTTCCAGAAAAACTCGCGCTAGATAGCATTTATCTCAGTGTTATTTGTTACTATTTAAATTGATCCTAATTCCTTTGCTACTATTATTTGTACTATTTAAATTGATCCTAATTCCTTTGCTACTAGCACTAACTAGGGCAGGTTCTAATTCCTTTGCTACTAGCACTAACTAGCACTAATCCGACAGCAAAGATGAGTCCCGTGCGAGAGTTTCTTGAAGATCTATATACCAATTAAAAATTAAATATTACCTAAAGTGAAGTCTTATTAATTTTTTTAACTCATTTATTTATACAAAATTACTTATTTTCCATTATACTTATCAGGAGGTAATTCAAATATATTGTGAAAATGATGGATGAATAAAGAAAAAATCACAAGTCTTGATCATTTATTAATATGTACAATTAACACAAGCAATTCAAAAGAAAGTAAGAGACCAGAAAACCAATTTATAAGGACGGAATTTGCTCTTGATTAGGATCGAACATACACATCTTTTACATCCTCCTACCGTTGTCCTGTCCTGTTCTATATTCTGACATCGCTCTGCTTCTCTTTGAATTGAACAGGGTTTTTTTTAAACAGGCTTCGGGATAGAGGGAGACCGTAGCGTTTGGATTTTGAATTTTAAATTTTCATGTTGAACTTGAGCTGTTGACTGTAAGGCTCAAATTTAAATTTGTTGCTTAATTCAAATAAATGGACATAGGTGCATGGATGTATATACTATGATGCCGATGGCATGGATGCACGAGAGCCCTGGCCAAGTCGATGGGTGACGTACAAGAGAGAAGCGGAAGGCAGCCAGCAGTTCCCTGTACGAGTTGGCGGAGAACGGAAACGGCTCAGGAGTCGGGACGGGACGGGAGGGGAGGGGAGGGCAGGCGTCATCGGAACACGAGGCACGGACGTCCAGGATGCCGGAGGTGCGAACGCCTAGGGTGAAAAAGCCTAACAGATAGATTAGGCAGACCTAAATAGTATGGAGACCGGAAATTATTTTAATTTCCAAGAGACTGACAATATTTTATGGGGCAGACCCCCTCACTACGAACTACATTACCACTTGGGAAGTACCCAAGTGATCCTATGTCTTAAGTGCGTATATGTTTTATCTGGAATGGCTTGAAAATATTTATTTGTAAAAAATCTAAAAGGATATAGTGTTAAGTTGTTTTAAGCGATATAATTTTTTATTGATTGAGTTCTATATACCAGACATTTTAAATTTTACCCAATTTTCTGTATAAAATTTTGGAAAAAAAAAACAAATTTAAATCATTTTTATCATACGCCCAAGATTTAATCTTTTGTTTCTGAGACAGAGAGCTGCCATAACTCTAGTATTGGACGGAGAAAAACATGAAACTGCTTCCCACTAGAAAGTTATGAAACTGCTTCAAATACTTTGTTAGGACGAAAGAAGGCGAAGCAAAAGATCTGGTCAGTGGTCTGGACAGCTTAGGCTTGAATACTGGACAGGATAGCTCTCCTAGGTGGTGGCCAATATCCAGCCTGCTAGGCAGTATAGAATGTCGCAGCAGGTGAATTATTATTAATGCTGCTTAGGTTTGATATTGTTGAAATGCTCAATCAAGTAGATTATAGGTTATCGGATCTGAAAACAATCCAAATCCGATTTTCAATAATTCTGCATTGAATGATTAGGTTTGATATTGCTGGCATTCAATGCTTACGCTTGATATTGCTCGGCCCCCGAGGTTATTTACGTTTACAAATCCGATTTTCAATAATTCATGTGCTGCAGCATTCAATGCTTAGGCTGGATATTGCTCTGCATTCATTGTTTACGCTTGATATTGCTCGGCCCCCGAGGTTACCTACGTTTGTACCGCCATACGAGTATTACAGGCTAGAAATTTCGTTTGTCCGGACTCGAGATTTCGTTTGTGCGGAGAGAGCTCTACAGGCCTATAACCCGCCCACAATTAACTAGTAACTCCACCTATCCACTTAATAATGTTAGAAGAATTGAAAGGAGAGATACGAGTTCAATCATTCAAGAGGTTTTATAAGGTTTTATAATAAAACCATAAAACCTGTGGCTAATGATCAGACGCTTGAGCCTGTTTAATTCAAAGCTGCAAGTCCTTTAGGCTGTGTGGGTCTGAGAGTCAGGATCATACGAGGATATTGTGAACCGGGTAGCGGTCAAGAGCCGTGCAGAGGTATAATAATAAATTTATTTACAGTACACTTAATAAAAGTTTACAGGCACATCTTCATTCGTTCTCTTATTTCTTCTCACGGTTTCATTATTATTTTAAGAGAAACTATGCAGTAAAATGTAAAAGATGTACCAGTTCAGCGTTCCCCCGAGGACCAGTGCAAAATAAATAACAAGTAGGTGTTCCATCGCCACCCTGCTGGATCATCAATCAGCAGATCTCATTCCGGACCTCTCTCTGTGTTTAAAATTTAACATCAGAGATTCGGGAGAGAAAAAAAATTACGATTAAAGAAAGAGAAAAAAAATTAACAAAGCAAGAAGAGAAAAAAAAATACGATTACAGAAATCTCAATACTCACAGCCAGATCTAACTCCATCGCGTTTGCTTATGGAACGCCACTCCATGGCTGTAGGCATTCATATATTTTCGCTGTTCGGCTGCTAGGGTTTCTTCCTCCTTCAAGGTTCACAAACACATCCATCACATAATAACAAAATCACAAGCATAATACACAGAGCCAGACACAGCCAATACACAGAGCGCTCCACTTTACAGCACCACTGCCTGAGAGAGATACAACAAGCAAGTAGACAGCACATAAAAAAGAATAGAGGTGCACACCCTCCTCTCAAATATAACTAATGTGAAATGTTCCGTATTGGATCCCGCTTTTTTCCACCATCTTCAGCGGTTACGTTTGCTTTTTCCCACGATCTGTATAAATATCCAGCAACAGGGAGTTCAACTCAATCACAGCCATTCGACCAAATCCAACGGCAACCAATACAGATGTGAGTAAAGTTGAAATAACCGATATGTTGAAAGATGGGGCCGCATTTGCAGTATCTATGAATAAAGAATTCGGTGGCCTGGACATCCTAGTATTCCTACTTCTTCCGAAAGTCTCGATGATTTAGGAAATTTTCGTAGACAAATTTAGGAAATTTCCGTAGGAAAGAAAGCAAAGGAGGCATCACATGACACATTAAAAGCCGGTGGAGGGTTTGTCGGAGGGAAGTAGATTGTCCAGTCAAACAGGCCGGGAAAAACGCGTGAAACCGCTTCCCACGAGAAAGTTATAAACACCGGGAACGCTGTTAATTCAAATACCTCATTAGGACGAAAGAAGGCGAAGCAAAAGATCTGGTCGGGACAGCTTTGGCGTGGGTGAATACTGGACGGGAGAGCCCCCGAGGTTACCAACCTGCCTTTTCATTGAATCGTCGTACGAGTATGTGCAGGCTCGAGATTTCGTCTGTTCGGACTCGAGATTTCGTCTGTCCGGAGTCCTGACGGACAGCTCTACAGGCCGATAACCCGCCCACAACTACCTAGCAACTCCACGTAACCACCTGATAATGTTAGAAGAATTGAAGGGACAGATACGAGTTCAATCATTCAGCAGGTTTTACAGTAAAACGAGTGGCGAAACATCAGACGCTTGACCCTGTTTTATAGTCCAAACTGCATGTCATTTAGGCTGTGGACGAGAGAGTCAGGATAATAGGAGAAAATTGTTTGCCAGGTTTACACAGATCTTCATTCATTCTCTTTATTTCTTCTCATAGTTTCATTATTATTTTCTCAAAGAAGAAACCGTGAAGTAAAATGTAAAAAGTGTACATGTTCAGCGTCGGGCGGACCAGTGCTAAATAACAGCTTGTTGCTCCATCGCCATCCAGGTTCTGCTGGATCATCATTCGGCAGATCCCATTCCAGACCTCTCTGTAATTAAAATTTAACATCAGGAATTCGGAAATTAAAGTTTTAGTACAATGGACGAATCAGGAAGAGAAAAAAATTAGGATTCAAGAAATCCCAACACTCACCGCCAGATTTATCTTCATCGCGTTCCACGCTCGCTTATGGCTGTAAACATTCGTATATTTTCGCTGGCCACGCTCCGCTGGTAGGGTTTCTTCCTCTCTGAGGTTTCACATATATATATATATACATCACAAAATCACAAACATAATACACACAGAACTAGACACATAACAAGAAAAAAATCACAAACATAATACACACAGAACTAGACACATAACAAGAAAAGCGCTCCAACAACACTACTGCCTGAGAGAGATACAACAGAGAGTACATAAAAATGAATAGAGGAGCAGAGCCTCCCTCTCAAATATAACTCGTGTGAAATGATCTGTATCGGATTCTGCCTTTTTCCACATCTTCAGTGGCCAATACAGAGGAAACAGTTGTGAGTACAGTTGTAATTAGCCTTGGGATTGAAACTATTGTCAGTATCCAACCGTCAATAATAAATGAAAACCGCATCATTAAAACTAATTGAAAAAGCAACTCATGTTATTCGCTCCCTTCCATTCCATATCAATAAATCATTTAACATGATAACATTGATATATCCACATCGTGCAACCATTTCATTTCTCCGCTCCATTCAATTTCAATTCAATTAAATAGACGAAGTAAAATGATAGTTGACTAAGTATGTGCACATTAAGCCAAAAGTACTTTTAGCCACAGGTGAATACACCACATGGGGTGCGAATGCAGAGACCGTTGGAGCCATGGATTTTAAAACTTTTTGCGCGGGATTCTAACCAGAGCAGCCATGGCTGAAGCTGCAGTTTGGTTTAGCCCCGGGATAAGTCTAGGAGGTTGGTTTTTAGTATTTTTCTCTTCACACTGGTCCTAAGACTAACTTTCCCGTGGTTCGTCGTATTGGTTTATCCTGTTTCTCTCTTTCTCTTCTCATTTAGTTATAGACCCAGTTCCCAGTATTTCCAGTCAGTTAAGATTATTGATTTTCCCTTTTGGGAAACTGGACCTTACTCCGGGTTACCTGTTGAACTTGTTAGCTTACCCCGCAGTTTTGGTTGTAGTGCATTTTAAGTGGAGTTCATTTAATATTTGTCAATACTATTTATTATTGTTTCTTTAAGGGAGGTGGGGTCTTATCTATCCGCGTTGTCTCTCTCGTTGTTTTCCAAGTGGTATCGAGATGTCACTAAATAGCATGATTACTATTAATGCGGAGGTACAGGCTTTATTGAGCGAGCCTGTGGATGGGTTATGGCAGGTAGGTGAAGTAAATACACATAATTGTTTGTCCTCTGGAGCACCTGGTTTACTCCCCGTAACAAAGGAACCCTGTTATACTACTAAGTCTGATCATACTCCGTACATTGATACTTTTCTTTCAGCGTTATCAAATGAAGCCTTAGGGGATTTTACCCAGGTTTAGAATTCATCTAAACTTTTTGGTGCTGGTGAAGGAGAAGTTCAGGCCCAATGGGGGATTTCTTCTGGTTGCGTTGTTGACCAGAAAGCTAGGAGACATTGGACAGCTTCTAAGTCGGTAAAGAGAATGGTTCTTGGTGCAGACATAGGACTAGAAGACTCATGTAGGCTAGCACTGTGTGGACTTGTAGGTAGATTTGCCTATCACAGAATGAGTGACGAAAAACTTATTGTCTGGTTGGAGAAGATTTGACGCCCAGCTATTGGTTACATCCCATAGATTTTCACTTTATCGAAAGGATGGATTGGTTTCCTGTGCAGGAACCCAAAAGACGCAACTTTCTTGTTAAATTCATACTGGGTGGATGGAACAAGTAGTTTAATGCTAAAAAGGTGGAGATTAGCATTTAACCCGGAATCAAAAATTTTCTCGCACAGACATATTTGGGTTTTGCTTCCGGGGTTGCCATGGTTTTTATGGAATGTCGACGCGTTAAAAGCTATCGAGAACTCCCTAGGAAAATTCATAATCACTGATGAAGGTAACCTCTCGGCGATTGCAAGAAAGGTTCGCAAGGTGTTGGTGGAAATAGATGTACAACAAGGACTAGAAATTGAATGGAGAGGTAGTTATATTATGCAGAAACTTGACTACATAGGGATCCCATTTCGTTGCAGCACTGTAGAAGCACTACTCATCTCCGTCGAGAGTGCAAAGGTAAGGAGTTTTGTGAAGAGTCTCCGGAATCTCTTAGAGATTACTATAGTCAACCTGATGTTTCAATGGATACGGGGTTCGAAGGTTTTGCTGGCGAAGATTCAAGCTTTCGGGAGACCTCTTCGTCGGTTCTAGGTAAGATTCAATCCCTTTGTTCGTCCTTTTATAATTCTTTGACTTCTGGGGATAGAGAGCTTGTGCTATCTTTTGTCTGGCTTAAGCAAGTTATTGTCGGTGTTGGCTTGCTACCTTTTACTGTGAATGGGATTTCGGGAGATATAGAAGGTTCCGTTGGGGATACTGACTCACTAACTAATTCCCAGACTGATAATAGGGTTTTGGAACCTATGATTCATTTGGACCGTCAGGATTTGTCAGCCGACAAACTTACTGTCCAAAACCCTTTTCATGAGCCTTCCCTCCTAGATGTGGCCACTAGTAGTTCGAGATTTAGTCAACTTGAGACGAAACCGTCCATTAATCTTCCTAGTTACCGAGAACCGGAAGATGAGGAGACAAATCTTTCTGCGGTACTTGACTCACTTATCCCGTTCATACGAGGTAATGATTCCTCTGTCAAACTACCAGTTTATATTGGTAAAATGGAAATGGTCTCGATGGTCGAAAAAGGAGAACACAGTGGCCAAATTTCCACCGTCGAGGAGGCTGGAAAAGAGTTTGCATGGTCAAGGGGTTTAGGTATTGAGCACTCTCCGGTGAAAACTCGAAGTGCTAGGAAAAAATCTTTCATTAATAAGGCTGTAGAGCCTATTACTCGTCCAACAATTGATGGTGAGGCCCTTAGAGCTTTGAAGGCCCTTGCTAGATCCAAGTAATGTTATTATTCTCATTAAATATCAGGGGAACGGGGGGCGTCCTAAAATTAGCCTCTGTCCGGGGAGTCCTTGATAAAGTTCGGCCAAATATCGTTTTTCTTCAGGAGACTTTAGTACATGCAGAGAAAGCTCGTGCCTTCTTTCACATACTTAGACCTAGTTGGCATTGTTGTGCAGTAAACTCAGTGGGTAAATCTGGTGGTTTATTAGTTTCGTGGGATCTGAATTACTTTGAGTTGGTCCCCTTTCTCACTTGTGGTGGGATGTTATTGACAGGTATTGATCTGGAAAGTAAGAGGCAGATCTCACTTCTTAATATTTACCGGTTGTGTTTGGAGCGTAAACAGTTTTGGGAAAGGCTGGAGAAGTCTGGACTATTAACTCTAAAGAATCTAGTAATAGCAGGTGATTTAAATTTGACTCTCTCATCAGGTGAGAGCTGGGGAGGATTGAATACTATGGGCACTTTGGCCAGTTACTTTACTAATTATTTTCACAAGAACAATTTGATATATATTGCCCCTAGAACATTGGTACCCACATGGAAAAATGGTCAAGCTGGAAATGAGTCTATTTCAAAGCGACTTGACCGCACGCTCATTTTTGAAGATCTTCTGGCATCGGTGGGAGTTTACAGAGCATGGGTTGAGTTTCCCTACATTTCCGACCATGCTCCAATTGTACTTCGGCTTGATTCGTCTTCATCTTTTAAAGCTTTTCCTTTCAAATTTAATCCTTTGTGGTCTATAGATCGAGTTTTTATTGAGATAGTGCAGAAGCTTTGGAGCGATCCTAAGTATCTACTAGAGGATGCACGGTAAAGGAGACTTGTTTGGAAACTAAAGGATCTGAAAGTTTTAACAAGAACCTGGCAAAAGGATGAAAGGCATCGCAAAAACTGTAGACTCTATGAATTGGAAAAGGAGATCACTTTCAGAATACAAAACTCAAATGATGACATTTTCAATAATTTTGTTGACCAGTCTCTAAAGATTCTGGAACAAAAAAGAATGAAAATTATACATGAAACAGAGGAACAATGGCGTCAGCGCAGCTGGGCCATTTGGTTACACAATGGAGATCAAAATACTAAATTTTTCCATAATTATGCGAGTTTTAGGAGGAATAGTAAATTTCTTTAGAAATTAAAAGATGAGGAGGGTCAAACACATAGTGGACAGGAAAATTTAAAAAAAGTTGTTTTTCACCATTTCAAAGATTTTTATAAAGACAGGTTGGGTCCACCGGTTAAAGATCAAGTTAAGGTTGTTGCATTGTTTAAAGAGATGATAAATGAGATGGAAGTAGAGGTTTTATATAAACCGGTTGACTTGAAGGAACAACAGAAAAATTTATCCAATTTTAAAGTTGACAAAACTCTGGGCCCGGATGGTTTGACCGTCAAATTCTTTAAGGAATTCTTTGACATTGTCGAGGAAGATCTGCTTGAAATGGTGGAGGAGTCTAGGCAAAAAGGATTTATTTCAAGAGCTTTAAATTCCACTTTTATCACTTTAATACCTAAAGTAAACAATCCTCATCTCTTTGGAAATTTTTGTCCGATCTCTTTCTGTTACTTGAGCTATAAGATTATCTCAAAGGTAGTTGCAGATCGTATAAAACCTTTTCTCTCTAGATCACTTTCATAGGAGCAGTTAGGCTTCCTACAGGGGAGACAGATTCAGGACGCCATAGGTACAGTCCATGAATGCATCCATAGCATAAAGAAGAAGAACATAAAGTCTATGGTATTAAAGCTTGATTTACAGAAAGCATATGAATGTGTCAATTGGGACCTGTTGAGATGACTCCTTCTACAAATTGGTTTGGGAATTCATATGACCAACTAGATTATGAGTTGTGTGGTCTCCACCTCATACTCAGTGTTGGTAAATTGAGAAGCTGCATATTTTCTTAAGAGTTGTAGGGAATTGCGCCAAGGTTGTCCCTTGTCTCCTTTGCTTTTCATTTTAGTTATGGAAGGATTGAGTCTCCTTTTGAAAGAAAGCCTAAATGTCGGGTTATTGACAGGTATATCTGTTTCCAGATCTATAAAATCTTACATATTCTATTTGTTGATGATGTGGTCATTTTAACAAAGGTTACTATACAAGAGTGGTGGGAGATTGACAAAATCCTAAAATTCTTTTGTTTAACTTCAGGATTACAAATAAATATTGCAAAATCTACTTTTCATCGTGCTAGACTAACTGAACTGGATCTTAATGCATTCAAAGTTGTTTACCCTTTGAATTTTATTTCGTTGGATTTGGGTTTCAAATATTTGGGATTTTATCTCAAAGTTGTCGCTCAACGCATTGAAGAACGGAATTGGCTTCTAAAAATTTTTGAAAGGAGAATCAATAATTGGGGCTACAGATGGTTGTCTTTAGAAGGGCGTCTAACTTTATTGAAAGTAGTGTTAACAAGCCAGTTGGTTTATTGGTTATCTATTGTCATGGTCCCTATATCGGTTTTGAACATTCCGAGGAAGATGATGTTCAATTTCTTATGGAAGAAATTGAACATCATCTTCCTCGGAATGTTCAAAACCGATATAGGGACCGTGACAATAGATAACCAATAAACCAACTGGCTTGTTAACACTACTTTCAATAAAGTTCGCCCTTCTAAAGACAACCATCTGTAGCCCCAATTATTGATTCTCCTTTCAAAATTTTTTAGAAGCCAATTCCGTTCTTCAATGCGTTGAGCAACAACTTTGAGATAAAATCCTATTTTGTCACAAGGGATCCTCAAGAGATGTGAGGGCCCGACGGTCAAATTGTATGTCTCAGAACTTTTGAGTGCAAAAAGTGTAACATGAAAGAGGGCATGATGGGGGAGTCTGTCGTTCAATTTGTATATCGCGGAACTCCGGGTGTTGTTTGTAGGTCACATAACAATGGAAGTGCAATCTAGAGCCCACCTGCCCGAGAACCCGCGATCGAAAAAGTGGCTAAGTATGGAATGGATAAGTGGTGGGTCGGAGTCATGATATACAAGCATGAGTGGAAATGTGAACCCCTGAGTCCACCAACCTGTGCACTTAGACATTTTCAGAAAAAATGACTAAGTAACCAGAAAGAGAAAGTAGAGGAGAAAAATAAAGCGGAATTCGGTTAAGTATAAAAGAGGGAAAAGAAGGGGATACAAGAGAGTGGGAAAATAGAAAAGGGGAGGGAAATTTTCGAAAGAGGGAATTGGTCTCAAACAAGCCTCATTGTTGCCAAAACATCATTTTCTAGTCCAATATTTTATCCACATACTCGTTTTGTATTGTGTTTGTATTATTAAAAAGGGTGCAAGCAAATGCAAATATAAACTATAACTTGATTTTTGGTTATAACTATGTATATTTGATTTACATGTGCTATTGATGTTTGGATTTTGTAGATAACAATGGGTTAGCATAAATTTTCATTCTTACTCTGATAAGGCCTTAAAAAAACTAGAATAAGTAACAATTTTTTCCAATTCAATTCTCACACAAAAAAAAAACCTGATTCCATAATATTTATCTTTGTTGATCCGATAATAGGGAGGTCGATTTGGTAGATTGGGCTATTGGTCATTTGAGGTGACTGGGGTGCCTCAGCTAATGCTTTGATGAAGATTTGTTTTTAATGCAACCTGTGGGAGTAATTGTGTTTTTGATACATTGTTTAATGCCTTGAAATATTATTTTAAGTATTAAACTTCTTGCAACAGATTATTCATTGAATGGTTTGTTGTTTCCCTCTGTTTTTACCTCTATTATTTCACATGTCTATCATTACTCTACTACCAGCCAAGGAGAACCCTCATCCATATCATCTTGCCAATTTGACCATGCTTGTGTCTTGGTGAAACAACCCTCTAACTCACCAACAAATTCAAAAGAACGACCACTCCAAACTTATGGTGGCCTGACTCTGCCCTTGAGCACTCAGGTGCAGAATTTAGGAGCAACAGTAACTATGAAGTCAATTAGATAGCTCTACAGGCTCTTCAATCAAAGAATAGAGAAAGTGAGTCATAGTTATACTTTATAAGATGTGTTTGCATAAGAGAAACATAAAAGAGCTACAGAGAAATCAATGGAGGGTTGTTGAAATAAAATTATTGTATTGTCAACTTGACCGTAAGTATAACAACGACGAACTTGAATTTTAGTTTTGTGGTTGATGTCATAACCCCATTTGACTTCTGCTAGCATACATCATATTCTTTGAAAATATTTCTGAAGAAGAATTTTGGTAATTTCATCAATAAAGTAAAAGTGTTCAAATAGAGGTCACGGGATGGACAACCAATAGTATGCTTCCTTCTCGAGTGAAGGAATCAAGGAAGCAAGAGGGAAATAAGAGATCCTTCGCTCAATAAGGTTGAGATGAGAACGAAACTTCTTGGGTGTTGATATGTTCTATCTACATTACAAATGGAATTGAATGTTGGTTTGAAACTGTGTGTGAAATTCATTTATGTTTCCATAGAAGCCTCATGTGATCGACACAATGCATTGTCACATAATTGTTCCATGCTTAATATTTGATCAAATTACTTGAGTCAATACAATATTTAAGAATTACGATACTATCGAACCATGCAAACGAGAAGAGGTGTTAAATCCAACAAAGAAGGCCCAACCAAGATTCTAAGAAATTTTTTTAATAGTAAAACTATAAGAAAAATAGTGGGCAATATATATTTATCCATAGACATTGGATTGATTTCTTTGCACCGAAGCATTGAACATACTTGTCATAAATATAGGTAGAGGAGTTACAAAAAAAAAAACATGCATACAATTATGTGTTGTTCATCTAGTGCAACAACATGCAGAAGGCATCAAAAAGCTCTTGAACATGCATACAAAACTGATTATCATGTTTTTTTAGGAACTCTTTGCAGTCTTATCCTTTGAAGGTCAATGTGGGCTCGAGAAAACATCTTGCAGAAGAGCTGAGGTGACAAAGAAACATGACATTTGTCCCACAATTGAATAATTCTTTGGCTTGAAATATATCTATCGACGCACCAAGAGACCATCTCCTTACAGTCAAAGACTTTAGGGACACAACCTGCACTAGGGACAAATCTAAAACCCTAAAAATGAAAGGAAAGTATACATTTGAGGGCCAAGACTATCTTGTTGGAAAGTGGCTATTGTATTCAACGTCAGTTTCTTCTCTGAAACCCATTCCTTTGGTCTTCTTATGGACATTGACGTCGAGATGGAAAGTGCCCCCCCGTTATGGTGGATTTGAATTTGGGCACAGGAGTGGGAACATCGTCTGCATTGCCATCATCCAAAGTTGTATCATCGTCCATCATATCATCTTCTTCCAGCTCGAAATCGATCGCATCAACCTCTGCGTGACCATTCTTTTGTTCTTTTCTGCAAAATCCTTTAAATTTGGAGTGGGCAATGGATATACATAGAAAATGCAGGATATACATGTTTATAGGGTTACAAAACAAATAAACGCAGGGGGGAACGATATACATGTTTATAGGGTTACAAAACAAATAAACGCAGGGGGGAAAGATATACACGTTTATAGGGTTATAAAACAAATAAACACAAGGGGGTTTGTCTGAGCAGGGGGAGTTGCCTTGGAATTCTTTGGCTTGAAATATATCTCTCAACGCACCAAGGGACCATCTCCTTACTTCCTTCTGGGCAGAAGGGGATGAGTAGTAAGAATATGCCCTGGACCACTGGAATTTATGGTCATCATTTCCGAAGGTGTTTACTGTATCTCCACAGAACTGTTGTCGAGTTGCTGCCATAAGCTGGCGAGAACGTCTGTTTGCTCCAGCTGATGTTTGAAATGAACACTCGGAAGGGATAATATAACCCTCCACACATATTGGTTTAATGCATATCAATGGGAGATCTCCTCTATCATTTCGTTGTTTAATGACAATTTCTATGGTTCTTGTGTAATGACATGTTACCATTAAAGCTTACTAATTGCATACTTAGAAAGAAGAGTGAATGTGGTGGGGATGGAAAAGAGAGATTAAGGATTGGAGATTTCGTGAAGCCGCCAACCCAACGACGCGCGAAAGAGATTCCATGATGTTTGAAATGAACACTCGAAAGGGATAATATAACCCTCTGCAAATCTTGGTTTAATGTGTATTAATGGGAGATCTCCTCAAGCCTTTCTCTCATTAATGACAATCTTTACGGTTCTTGCATGATGAGTTGTTAGCATTAAAGCTTAACAATTACATATTTAGAAAGAAGTGCGAACTTTGAAGGTGGCGAGGACGATGAAGAGCGATTAAGGATTGGATATTTCATGAACCCGCCAACCTGACGACCCACGAAAGAGATTCCAAGAAATGACCAAGTATGGAAAGCGGTCGGTCAGGCTTCAAAATAGGGTCACAAGTTATACTCAGGAGATGTGAGGGCTCGATGGTCAAATTGTATGTCTCCGAAATTTTGACTGCAAAATGTGTAACACGGAATAGGACATGATGGCGGAATTTGGCGGTCAATTTGTATATCGTGAAACTCCGGGTGTTGTTTGTAGGTCGCGGAACAATGGAAGCGCAATGTTGAGCGCGCCTGCCCGGGAACCGACGATCGAAAAAGTGGCTAAGTATGGAATGGGGAAGCGGTCGGTCGGACTCGTGATACTAACGCATGAGACATATTCAGAAAAAAGACTAAGTAACCAAAAAGGGAAAGTAGAGGGGAAAAAGAAAGGGGAATTTGGTTGTCAATTTGTATATCAGGGAACTCCAGCTGTTGTTTGTAAGGCGCAAAACAATGGAAGTACAATATTGAGCTCGCTTGGTTGGGAACCTGCGATCGAAAAAGTGGTTGAGTATGGAATGGGGAAGCAGTTGATCGAACTCGTGATATAAAAGAATCAGTGGAATTTTGAACGTGTGAATCCTCCAACCCGGACACTTAGATATTTTCTGAAAAACAACTAAGTAACCAGAAAGGGAAAGTAGAGGAGAAAAAGAAAGGGGAGGGAAATTTTTGGAAGTGTGAATTGGTCTTAACAAAGACCCATTGATGGTCTTAACGGTAACTATGAAGTGCATTAGACAACTAAACATGCTCTTCAATCAAGGAATAGAGAAAGTGAGTCATAGTTATACTTTCCAGGACGTGTTTGCATAAGAGAAGCATCGAAAAGCTATGACAAAATCAATGGAGGGTTGTTCAAGTAAAATTATTCTACTGTCAACTTGACCGTAAGTATAACAACGACGAATTTTAATTTTAATTTTCTGTTGTTGATATCATAGTCCCATTCGACTTCAACTAGCATATATCCTTTTATTTCAAAATATTTCTGAAGAAGAATTTGGTAATTTCATCAATCAAGTAAAAGTGCTAAAATGAACTACATATTACATTTGCTTCACAAATATTACATTAAAAGGAAAGGCAGGTCTTGTATATTCTTTAAGATCATAGAAAAACTGCTAAGATCTTGAATCTATCATCCAACCATATTTCAAAAACCAGGCCCATGAGAACCTTAAACTACAATACGAAAGCACATGAACAAAAGTCTTTCAAACACAAGATAAGAAAAAATCAGCGGAGATTGGGCATTGTATCCCATCTATAACCAAATCCCCAAATGGGCACCAAGAAATTTGTCGATTACTCTATTACTATGAACCAAGATCACTATGAATATTTGCTTTTGATAGTACTATGAACCAAGATCATGTTGACCTGACAAAGTTCTAACATTACTAGTTCTGGAAAAGAGTGTCAACATTTAACTTAATGGAGTTTGAACAATGCCAAATTTGCAATATTATGGAAAATGCCTGATGGTCCCGTTTAGAGGATAAAGCCATTTTGATAGCTCAAAGGATGGACCTGATTTATTCACAGTTGGGTATTTTGTATGAGGTCTTTCCTAATAGTTCTCATTCCTGAACTAAACAATCTTATGCGCTTCTAGTTCATTTTGGCATGGCATTGCAAAACTATATTCATATCTTGATTGGGTAGCATGGATAAATACATATCAGATTGTTTCATTTCTTGTCAACACATGATATGATTTTTTTGTGGTTCAGTCGATATGCAGTATGACATTGTCCTCATTTAATGTAAATTTTCTATGGACATGAAAGTCACGTAACATGTAGACATTGTTTGCCTTTTTCTGTAGTTATACTTCATATGGAAATTCTGCCAACCCAGGAAGCACATCTTGTAATACAGGTTGTCTAATTGTACAATGTACAATTGTGTTGTTGAGGGTTCAGATGGCAGCGTTGAGGCAATGTCTATATATGTAAGGGCATTTTTTACTGCATCGTAGACAATCAATTGTGCCATCATTTATGAAAGAAGATGCAGAAGCAAGAGAGTTGCATTTGGCACATACATGCTTGAAGAGGGTCGAGTATGCATTTGTTGCAACCAAAACACTCTCAACCTATGCACGTGAGCACAATAGTTAATATATTGAACAATATAATATATATGTGTACAACAAAAAAGCTGCACAAAATTGTTTAAGGCAATTTTTATGTGCAAAGTGTGAATGGAATTGTAGATGTATACGTACAACAGTTGTCGAGCTAGTTAGTTTCTTGAGATCCTGTACTATGTTTGTTCGCAATTCTGTTACAAATATTTCTTGGGTTGTGCGAAAGATCATTTATTTAACATCTCTTTTCTTTGTTATATTTTTGAAGAGCATAAGTGGAAATTTCCCTTTATGCAATTGTTGTTCCATTGAGGAAAATAAATTTGAATAGGTGTCGAACAATTGTAGCTGCAACATGGAACAATGTAATAGTTGTGTAAGATGACTGAGATATATGAGAATGTGAAAGTAAAGGACAAAACTTGGTATGGAGAATGGTACCATTTCCTTGTCTTTGTCTGAGTCTCCATCTTTTATATGGAGAATGTGTTACGAGCCAACTTTTCACGCGAGTGTGAAAGCTACACCAATGGTTCTGATTGGGTAAATGTCGTTGCTCTCTGCAAGTTGGTTGATTGTTGTGTCCGATACGAAACAATATTATGAACAAACTGTAGGAAATTTTTCCACGATACTTGTTTCATTGAGCGATACAATTTGATAACAATCACCGCGGTCATATACTGTTTTCGATAATATATTGAAATTTGTAATGGATATCCCATTACGTGGTAAGATCTTTTCTGCATTTTTGTGGACAAGTTGTATAGGGATAGTCAGTGTGACTCTCATCATGGCTTCATTGTCCGTCATGTCAGAACGCATAATGCATCTAGTTTTGTTTGCCTTGTCTAAGTAGGTTCTATACACGACCATTATGTCCCCGACGAACACTTGTCTAGTTCGATGGTTATTCAAGCCTTCTATCGATAGTATATTGGGTGTTATAAGTTTAGACCTAGTGACATTTTTTGAACAGAAAAAGTAATGTGAATGGCAGTTTGTATCATTTTTTTGTTGTTGCATAAATGTACAAGTAGATGCACAATTTGGATGAAGTATGTAGGTCAGAGTTTTGTAACCATACCTCTTAGTCTGCGGAACTTGCACTACGTTGGGCGTTTCACTTGCGCTTGTCGATACTTCTTGTGAACTAAAAAGCATGTGTTGTAGATGACATCAACATATTTATCATGGCATAGATGAATAAATAACTTAGGATATTTGTTTGCTAAACATAGCAAGAACATAATGTATGAATATTTACCTTTGGCCTTGTCATTCTGTTGATGTTTGCGATGATTGACTACTCATGCCCATGTCACTCGTCCAAAATTTTATGATGCAAACATGTGTACATTGACCATGACAATGAATAAATAAGCATATGCATTGTATATTGTTCATAATTGTTCTGGATGTCACATACAGGCTTGAAGGGGATCGAGTATGAAATAGGGTGTCAAGGGATACCTCACGAGACGTGAGGGCCCGATGTTCAAATTGGATGTCTTGGAAATTTTGAGCGCAAAAATGTGTAACACGAAATAGGGCATGATGGGGGAGTATGGCAGTAAATTTGTATATCGTGGAACTCTGGGTGTTGTTTGTAGGTCACAAAACAATAGAAGCGCAATCTTGAGCCCGACAGCCCAGGAGTCTGGTTTTCCATTTGTATATCACAGAACTTTGGGTGTTGTTTGCAGGACACAGAACAATAGAAGCACAATTTTGAGCCCGCCAGCCCGGGAACCCGTGATCGAAAAAGTGGCTAAGTATGGAATGGGGAAGTGGTCGGTCGGACTCGTGATATAGAAGCATGAGTGGAAATGTGAACCCGTGAGTCTGCCAACCAGCGTACCTAGACATTTTCGGAAAAAACAACTAAGTAAAGTAACCAGAAAGGGAAAGTAGAGGGGAAAAATAAAAGGGAATTCAGTTAAGTATAGAAGAGGGAAAAAAAGGGATAATAGAGAGTGGGAAAATAGAAAAGGGGAGGGAAATTTTCGGAAGCGGGAAGTCTCAACAAATACCCATTGTTGCCAAATTGTCATTTTCTAGTCCAATATTTTATCCAAATACTCATTTTGTGCGTTTGATTTATTATCACTATTGGTATACCTTTTCAAATATTGTACTTCAACTTCCTGTATTGTGGCATATAAGATTTCATCCTCTTGTCCAATTAGTTTATTTCTTTCAATGTAGCAATGCAAAAAATACAATGGACATGAAGGTAAGTTGGTATGTAGAAAGACATGTAAAAAAATAAATACAGTTCTATTTTTCAATGTACGTACATAAAATACAGTTGACATGAAGATAAGTTATTATGTAGGAAGATATGTAGTATCTACATATAATAAATTAGGTGCAAAGTAGTGGAATAAATATACAGACAATAAATGAAATACAAAACAATGGAATATGAAATAAGAGTAGAAACATGTACCTTTGTATGTCTTCTTCTACATTTGTGGTTAAGAGTCCTTCGTCTTGTCCAATTATTCTGTTTGTTTCAATGTGGGAATGCACAAAATACATGAACATTAATGTAAGTTGGTATGTAAGGGAAAACAAGTAATATGTACATACATTAAATGAGAATCAAAGGAATAGAATAAAAGATAGAGTTAGAAGCATGCGCCTTTGTTTTTCTTGATCCATGGTTGTGGTTATATAGAATTTTTCCTGGCCAAAATATATTACAAGCCAGAAAATATTAAGAAGTTGGATGATCCTAGCTGAATGATTTGGTCTTGTGCAACAAAGTATCTAGATATGCTTTGAGACATAGAAATATGATTTTGTAATATGCTTGATGTATATTTCATAATTCAAGTACAAGACAAATTGTATCATGGTCATACCAGTATGTGTCTAAGATAAAGAGGGTGTATTGTGAAATGGGCACATTTGACCATACATGGTCAATAAGTGTGTTCTGTACATGCTTTATCTTATCCAAAAGAAAGCGGAGATTGTAATTGCACATGTAGTTTTCCAATTATTTTGTTATTGCACTATTTTGTAGCATGTCAACATTGAAGTCTCCTAGAATGGTAATGGTTTCGGTCAGATGCAAATGGTGTAATGAATTTGAAAGAACATTCATTATGTCGGGAAATGTTGCACGCGAAGCGGCATATAGATTGAATATTGCAATTTGCAATCCATGAAAAATTACTCTTGCTAGCACAATCTCAACTTTTTTTTCTTCGAAATGCATATGATCCAAAATTGTTATATGTTTTTTCACTAATATCATCACTCCATGCGTAATGTAACTTGATATGCACGTGATTTGGAAATTTCTTGTTTTGCATGCATAATGTCATGTATGTTTCTTGCAAGCACAGAATATCAGATTGCATTGTGTCATAGTCATTGAGTATATCATTCATATGTGCATTTAAGATGCGCGTGTTAAGTGAGAGAATTGATACATATGAGTTTGTTTGTATGGATTGGTAATCATATTGTAGATGTCATTTTGCACTAGTCTGAAGGCGTTGCATCTTAGTATCGACTTTATGTTTGACCTTGAATTTATCTTTTGTAAGAGCGCTTAGCAAATACAAGGACTCTATATTTCTGACATGGGACAAAGCTGTGTATACAATTCCATGAATTCGTATTCCAGCAAGGTCGAAGGAAACACTATCAAGTGTTAGCCCTTATGATCTATGGATTGTACGTGCACATGAAAGTTGAATTGGAAACTAATTTCGAATCTTCAGTTGACCTATCTTTGCCGATGTTGATATTGGTTTTCATATTCACAATATAGGTGTCCATTCACGTGAAGTGTTTGAATTATATAGATAAACTAACTTGTTGTCTTGTCGGTGGCCAATGTGTGGGTCATGGAACTTAATCAAGAGGACATCAACTTTTTATGTTTTTGTATAAGCTTTGAGTATTCCATCTGCACCATTCACTAGGCCATCCTGTGAATCATAGTTGCACACATATATTTCAACTAGCATTTCTAATTTCATGACAAGTTGCAAAGGAAAAGTTGATGTATGTTGATGACATGGTACATTGCCATGGTTTTCTTCTTCAAGATCAATTGAATTGATGATGATATCATTGCCAGGCATGAGCGATAGCATATACTTGTTATGCGTTGCAACATCCTTATTCTTGTAGAATAGGCAAGGGAAGGTTGGGTCGGTCGGGGCAGGTCACATGCAACTTGAATTGATATATGTTAAGTCATCACATTTTTGGTTGTTTGTCCACATTCTATTTAGAATTGCAATAAATTTTTCATTGGTCTCACGCATTGTAGCATGTAATTCAAAGCATTTTATGTTGTCTTTCCAAAAATTCTTGCATCATTGTTTGCATGTTGACCGTAGGTTGCTCAAATATGAGAGAATATTGTATGGGTTGTGCCTGGTAAAGATCCCCAAAGAATACCATATCAAGGTTTCCAAAGTATTTGGTTTGGACATGTTTTATGTTTCTCACTCGATTGTCAATGGAATATAAGAAGTAACTTACAATCAAGGATGCCTCATCTATGAACACAAGTTGTAGTTTCTCATAAATCTTTGACAAGGTATCTAACATTTCTTTGCCGAGTGGAAGAAAATGTGACTTGTTAAAAGGCATCAATAATGCAGAGTGGACTGTTTTTCCACCTGCATTATATGCAACTTTTTTCTGTATATGCAAGTATCAGTCCCTTTGGTTTCATGGGGTCACTCGAACTGTTTGAATCATACATTTGTATAAGCATTTGGAATAGTGCCTTCGATGTGAATGTCTTCCCCGTTCCTGCCCCTCCTATAAGGAACAAGTGCATGAGAGTGTGCAAGTTTAAGCGTTTCTTTATTGAAATATCCTTTAGGATTGCTTGTTGCTCTCGATTCAACAGTCGCTTAACTCTGTAGTATTCTTCGTTTTCGATAAAGAAAGGATGTTCTGTGACTTCAAACCCAAGATTGATACGTTTTTCAATGGTAGTTGCTCGAGGACAAGGCAAATCTGTTTGCAAGTCATAGGATTCACAGAAAGTTCTAGTTGTTTTATGCTTTGTTGATGTCTCATCTACATTGCCAGGGTTTTCTAGTTCTTCAAGTGCACTTTCTAAATCACCCCATGTTGGGTTGACATTGTATGTAAATCTAGCCTCATTGGTTTGTATTGTGGTCTCATAAACAATATATGCAGCTTCCCATGTAGTGAAGGTATGTTTTAATGTGTCTCCATTTTGATAAAATGGAACATACAACAATAGTTTCTCCCTACAAAAGTTTTCATAGTCAACGTGTTTGTTGTATTTGAAAAAGCATATTACATTTGGTTTTTTTCTTTTTGATATGTGTGTACCATTTTTTTGTAATGCGATACGAAATTTGCAAGTAATAATTGCTTAATGGGAGGTGGACGTTGGAGGTAGTAATCAATAATAGAGTGACACATCACGTCCTCTGAATTATCAGGTTCTTGTTTTAGCAAGAATGGTGGTTTAAGCATGAATGCTCGTGTGCTAGGTGGAGATGTGTTTATGAATACACATTTCCTTGAACTACAGTTCATAGGCAGGGAAAGTGCGATGTGGATTGCTTGCTGAGAAGACATTTGTTGAAGATTAAGTAATGTATTTCCAAGTGTACGTATCATTTTCATAGCGCCAAATTGACTTTTTTCATGTTCTATGTGTATTCTTCTGAATGCACTTGTCATAGATCTGTCAACCTTTGTCATGTACGAGGTACAATACGATGCCTTAGCGTATGCATTGAGGACAAATTACACATCTGTATTTGCATTCCACATATTTGGCATGTTCTTGGAGAATCCATTGTTCCAAATATGTGAAAGATTTCATTTAAGGAAAATTGTTGGTTGCTTAAGTGTAGATTGTATCACTTGGATGTACCCATCTTCTGTCAGATTTAGTTCCACCAAGAAGTCTTCAAAGATCATTAAGTCATCGAAGTCTCGTTGTTCTAGAAACGTGAACAAATATTTTGATTTCTCAATGAGAACATTGTCCTCTAAAGTAATTGGTTCCATGATTCTTGTTGTTCACATTGGCGACATAGGGAAGTTGTATCTACACTGTGAATTCTTTCATTTTTTACAGCTTCTTGTATGGTAATGTCTATGAAATTTGGCAAGATCTTGATTGAAATGATCTATGTTGCATGTTATCTATTTGTCGAGAAACTGCTCGATTTTCAAGTTGTTGTCATTTCCATAGATCGATGCATCCTTTATCAATAATAGTGTGTGGTCATGTTTAGTCCATCTATTTTGGAACTAAGTTACAAAACAATAGTCTGATATTCTTCTGAAGAACGTGTCATCGTGACATATAAATTGCCTCAAAGCATTTACTCTATGTCTATAGTAACGAGTACATGTCACTGGGTCTTTTCTCATGAGGTAGTCAATGTCATCATTATCCAAGGTCTTAGTTTGTTTTTTCCTTTTCCTGTTCCTATACAATGTAGACACTATAGTCACCAACAGATCCTAGAGATGATTCGCACGTATGAATGTGATGAAAAACGTTGGAGGTCCCAATTGTCGGATCATTGCAAATATAGTTTTCTTGTTTTGTTGCAAGTAGTTAGGAGAGATGCGAATGTTTTTGAAATCTATGTATCCAATATCATATTTAAGGATTTTTTCTAGGTTTGCTTTGTACTTGACATCTCTGGCCAATAAATTTCTTCCTCGTACTTGGCCTTTTCTTATTCAGACCCATATGCAAGAGAGCACTTGCTGAATTAGTATGCGCATTGTTTTGAAAAAAAAATTGTTGTGTGATAGGAGAAGTCACCGCTTGAATGTAGCAGTTCCCATCTATTTTTTGGTAGCTGAATTGTTCCATGATGTCAGTGGAACATGGATCTCCATAGAACAGTGTTGGGAAGTTCATTTCCTCCGCAAACTTTTCCTTGAATATTTTAAGTGGATGTTTCCCTTCAACAGGTGCGATTTCCAAAATCTTGTCTTGCAAGTCATGAATGTGTTGTGAGTCAGTGAATCCATGTATCAATTATCAATGTTTCCATAGGTCTTTTATTCTATGATTCATCGCTTGTATCAAAGTCAGTATTAGTCTTGAAAGTTTGCGTAGAGTCGTCATATTCTTGTTCAAGAACATGGTTCTAGTTCTCATTTATACAAATGTTTTCTGCCTTGTACACGCTTCTGGAATATAGTTATTTTAATGCTTTCATGACAATGTGTACACGCACTCTACCTGTCTGGTATGCATTCTTGTATTGCAAATGTCTTTTGAGAGTTACAACAATTGTCATTGTTTCTCTCATGGATTGTGGCAGTGCTTTTTGAATAACATCTAGCTGGACATGCACGTTAATAATTAACCATGTTAAGCCGATTTGGGGTCGTTTATAGCCCCAGGGTATGATCTGTGCAAATGTAATTCGTAGAGACACTAGTCTATCTTCAAGTTCTGTAAGTGTGCTTACATCTGGTAGTGGTGTGTTACATCTTATTTGGTCAGGTATTGCAAATTGTGGCAGTTTTCCATTTTCAAGTGATCTTTTGCATGGAAGACAAATTTTGCTAATGGAAAATGTTCTATCATTTAGTGTCAAGCTGATGTATTATTTTTGCAAGTCAGAGGTGAAATACTTAATGTTCTTTGCGAAATATAATTCCTCGCAAATCGCACATGTAATGCAAGGAGTGTCTTCAATTTGTTTCATATAGCTTTGCTTTGCATCTCTTTTTCCTAGATGAGGATGTGTAGCAATTGTTACGGGCATTGCCTCCTCACCATGTTGACGATGCAAACGGTGATGGTCTTTGTCATAGGACATGTGATGTTTGTATTCAGTAGGAAGTCTGTAAATGCACTCATGTTGTGCACAAACAAATTTTTTTAGGTTGTGATATGTGAGTTTATTTTTCTTGCTCAAGCTTCCTTCCACCTCAGGATGATCAGTTGTACAATTGAGAGGTCTAGAAGGAATTGCACTAATGTATTTATGTCTTTCACGTATGACATTTTTCAAGTTGTGATAAGTTAGTCTACGCTTCTTGTTTAAGTTCTCTATCACCCGATGAAAATTGGGATGAGTTTCATCGTGACTACATGGCATGCAACTATAATATTCAAGATATAAAAAAGTATGCAGAACATAAATAAATAGCTAGAAATGGTAGATGAACAACAACATAATAAGAAAAACACCACAATAATACCAAAATGATATCGGGAGAACACCAGAAAGATCACTTCGATTACTGAGAGCAATGTTCACTTGCCTCTTCGAGGGGGCAACCTCCAACAGATCAGAGATCTATTACAAAAATATCGAAGAGTTATACCCTCGACTCCTATTTATACTAAATATGTCTATCAAAAGAACTATCTAGAGGAAGATCCTTCTAGAAGCAGAAGCTTCTATTAGGTCTTCTTACATCGGACTTATTCTTCCTTATTGCTAGGCCTTATTAATATTGACCTTTATTACATGGAAATATATTATTCTACCTAAGTGAGGGGTTAGGTCCCTAACATGCCATCCCCCTTAAAAACAATCTTGTCCTCAAGGCTTGAGATGGGGAAATTGTTGCAGAATGGTAGTTGGTTCCCAAGTGACATTTGCTGGAGTTGTATCTTTCCATTGGACTAACACTTCCTTCATGGTTCACTGACGTAGATGACGCTCACGCTGGTCCAAAATTGCTTGTGGTTATAGCCAAATGGAGCCTTCTTCGTCCAACTCGGGAAGGGTGGTTTGGGTTTGGCACTTAGTTCCAATCACCTTCTTTAAGCAGGAAACATGAAAAACAAGATGGAGCTTAGAATGACTGGGAAAAGCTAACTGATAGGCCACCTGTCCCACACGCTTGAGAACTGTATAAGTACCATAAAATTTGGGCGCCGGTTTCTGACACTGGTCAACCTTGAGGGATTTTTTCTTGTAAGGTTGCAGTCGAAGAAACACTTGAACCCCTTCTGCAAATTGACATTCAGAGCGACATTGATCTGCTTGTTGCTTCATGTGATTTTGGGCCATGAACAAATTATCTTTGAGGGTACGAAGAATAGCCTCTCGAACTATAAGCATTTGATCAACCGCCTGGACCTTCAAGACACCTTGCAAATATGAGAGAATTGGAGGTGGATTTTGTCCATATAACGCTTCAAAAGGAGTCATGTAGGTAGTTGTATGGTACAAAGTGTTGTACCACCATTCAACTAATGGTAACCATTGAGCCCACTGATGTTGCCTTTCTGATGCAAAACACCTCAAATATGTTTCCAAACATTTGTTGGCAACTTTAGTTTGGCCATCAGTCCAGGGATGATAAGTTGTGCTGAGATGCAATTGGGTGCCTTGTAGCTTGAACAATTCTTGGCAAAAATTGCTCGTGAAAGTTGGGTCGCAATTAGAAACAATAGAATGCGACATTCCATGAAGCTTGAAGACCCGATCCATAAAAAGTTGAGCCACAGTGGATGTTGTAAATGGGTGTTGAAGAGCACAAAAATGAGCATACTTGGAAAGACGATCAACTACCACCATAATGACTTATTTATTTCCCAATTTAGGTAAGACGACAATAAAATCCATAGAGATATCTCGCCAAATAGCAAGTGGAATCGAAAGTGGTTGGAGTGTGCCCAGAGATTTGACTGTTTCACCCTTGTTGTGTTGACACACATCACATTCAACCACATAATTATGAACGTCATGTTCCATACCATACCAGAAAAAAGAACGTTTGACCTGGTTATAGGTTTTGGTAAACCCGGAGTGTAGCATGAAGCTCAGAAAGTACTGTGGATTTAAGTTTTAACTGTTTACTTAAATACAAACAGCCTTTATATCGAAGCTCCTCATTGAGCCAAGAGTACCCTGGGGAAACTGGAGAATTGGACTGCAATTGTTGTATTAGATGCGAACTTTTGGGATCGTGTAGCCATTCCTCGTGAACAACTTGGAGCCAATCTGGGACAATGAAGGAGAGATAAAAAAGGGACCCTTCATCTTCATATTTCCGGGAAAGTGCATCAACAACCACATTGTCTTTGTCTTTCTTGTAAATGATCTCATAATCATATCCAAAGAGCTTAGTCCCCCATTTTTGTTGCTCGGGGGAGGAAAAGCGTTGTTCCAGAAAATACTTAAGGCTTTGATGATCTGTCTCAATTTGGAAGCTTTTCCCCAATAGATAAGGGTGCCAAAGATCCACAACATGCAAAATAGCCAACACTTCATTTTCATAGATTGATTTGCCCAAACTTCTCTCGGAAAATTGTTTTCTAGTAAAGGCCAAAGACCGACCCTGTTGCATAAGGACAACACTAATTCCTTTCCCGGAAGCATTACATTCCAGGACAAAGGTCTTTGTGAAATCAGGAAGGGCTAGGACTGGAGTGGTGCACATGGCCATCTTCAAGGTTTGAAAATCCTGAGCAACTGCTGGAGTTCAAGTGAAATAATTCTTTTTAAGGAGTGCAGTGAGAGGTGCCTCAATATTTCCATAATTCTTAACAAACTTGCGATAATAACCTGTTAAACCCAAAAATACATGCAATATTTTGAGAGTCTTTGGGTGAGGCCAATCTTGAATAGCTTCAATATTTTTAGGATCCACCCTGATGTCAGCCTTGCCCACAAGATGACCCAAGTACTCTACTTTTGAGGCACCAAAAGAACATTTAGATTGTTTGAGGAAAAGTTGGTGTTGAGAGAGTAGATGGAGAACTCGATCCACATGAGCAAGATGGTATGTCCAGGTTTTGCTATAGATGAGGATGTCATCAAAGAAGACTAACACGAAATGACGGAGAAAAGGATGGAAGACATGATTCATGAGGCTTTGGAAAGTGGAGGGACAATTACAAAAGACAAAGGGCATGACCAAAAACTCATAGTGGCCCTCACGAGTTCTAAAGGCAGTCTTAGGAATGTCTGCCTCTTTCACATAGATCTGGTGGTAGCCCGAACAAAGATCAAGTTTAGTAAAGAACTGGGCGCCACTCAATTCATCCAAGAGGTCATCAATGATAGGAATGGAAAATTTGTCTTTAATGGTGAGTTTGTTGAGGGCGTGGAAGTCAGGACACATGTGCCAAGAACCTTATTTCTTAAGGACCATGACCATAGGAGAAGAGCAGGGGCTCATACTAGGGCGGATAACACCTGTGTTGAGCAGTTCTTGAACCATTTTCTCAATTTCAATTTTTTGGGAAAAGGCCGACGATAGGGATGAATATTAGGAGGAAGGCTTCCTGGGACAAGTGGAATGGAATGATCATGAACACCACAGGAAGGAGGGAGCCCCTGGGGAGTGGAAAAAACCACTTGATGTTTAGAGAGGATGGATTGGAGGTCCGACGGCACAAAGGTTGTCCAAGTGGCTTGGATGGCATGGAGTTGGGCAATAATTACAGAATGACCTTTTTTTGAGCAGCTTTTCCATGCAATGGGAACTAATGATCTCCGAGGAACTAGCGGTGATGCCTTGGAACTTATATTGTTGGCCCTCCAGGTCGAATTGCATGGTTAATTCCTTAAAATCCATGAGAATGGGACCCAAAGTCCTTAGCCATTATTCACCACAATGTCACAACCGCCCATGTCGATAGCAAACATATGAGATTTCATATGGTAGTCACCAATTTGGAGGCGCACATTTTCACAACACCCTCCACATTTCATGGACCCACCATTAGCAATCATGATTTGAAAATTATTTATTGCACAAATATAGCAATTAGTTTCTTGGGCAATGAGACGATGAATAAAATTATGGGTTCTTCCACTATCAACAAGAATGATGACCTTCCTATGCTTGATGTAACCAATTAACTTGAGGGTTTGGGGAGCAGAGAAGCTAGTGAGAGCATTTAGGGAAATGACTGGTTCTACTTTGGGAGGGTGTGAGGGAGGGGTTATGTCAGTGGGTTCATGTGACACAGACACCAGGGGAGCCTCGACATCCTCCGAGATGGCCATAAAAATCTTTTGTTCCTTACACTTGTGTCCCGAAAAATATTTGTCATCAGAATTATAACAAAGGCCTTTGAGTTGGAGTTCATCCATTTCGGCCCTGGATAATTTATGGATCTTTAGTGGAGTAGAAGGAGGAGTGGGAGTGATTGGTTTAGTGTGAGGAATAAAGGAGGGTTTGTGGTTTTGAGAAGAGACAACCTGTTGTGCTTCCTTAGCTCTTTTAGTAGTGTCCACCCAACTTTGAGGATGAACCATGAGGACATGAGCACAAATCTCATCCTTGAGGCCACTGATAAAAAATTCTCGGAAAAAACATCAGACATGCCCTCTGTTCGAAAATTCAGTCACTCAAAAGCAGCTATAAAGTCTTCCACTGTGCCAGATTGTTTCAACTTTGTCAAATGACCTAAATGGTTGGTGTCAGTGTCAAAGTGTTCATAAAGCTCTACCACAAAGTGTGTCCAATCCACATACCCTTGGTGGGCATTTTTCTCCATTGCCACCATTGCCAACGTTCTTGAGCAAGATGGAGAACACCATACTAGAGTTTGGCCAACTCATCTGTAATCTCATACAAAGAAAAATAGTGTTCCATTTGAGTTACCCAGCTAGTGGGATTCGATCCATCAAATTTGGTCACATCCACACGCGGAAGGCGTAGGTCACGCTAAAAGTGATGGGGCTGAAAATTCTGGGAATGAGAAGAAGTTTCTCCTTCAGTATGCAAAGGGGGGTCATATATGGGAAGATCTGCAGGGATATGCAGCTTAGAGCAGATCATTGTAGCAACAGATTCAAGTTGGGTAGTAATGTCTTGTTTGAGCTAGTCTTCGAGTTCCACGATTGAGGTGACGATGGAGGAATGCATCCTTTGATTGATGGTGGCAATATTGGCACTGATTTGTCGTACTTCTTTTTAGGTTTCTATGAAATTAGAGTGTAAGGTAGTGAAGCGATATTACAAGTCTTGGCCATGAGTATGGGACATGATGACGAGGGAACACGAAAAGGGGCAGTTGGGACCACACAAAAAATGGGTTATGGGGAAAGTGTATCACAACGATCATGGTGACAAGTGGAATCCAATGTGGTAAAGCTGAAATAAGGGTGTTGGAAGGGGGTCGGGTCCACAAGAAAAAAAAATTGTTGAAAAATGATAGGTATGACTGCGATAAGGGCGAAGAGAGAAATCCAACGGAATAGGTCTCAAATAATGGTGCCAACAGGATCCAGCATTTTTTTTTTTTACTGCTGAGGAGTTATACTCTGATCTGAAGAATACTGTAGTGATGAAATGTCCAAATGGTTAAGAGGAAGAAATGTGTAGAAATTTTGAACTCAAATGCAGGAGACACAATTGCGCCGCAATAGATCTTGTCTCTTCTGTTTTTGTTTCTGTCCCAAGGGATAGGTATTCAAGGGTTGTACAGACAAGGGTTTGCCTTGTGATATAGCTCTCTGATATATGTGAGATGTCCAACAGTAGTACTCGGCCCAATAGCTCAGGGTACCAACTAAGGAGGCTAGATCGCACCCTTAGTCGTACTACCCGACTATCTAGGTACTATAGAGTATCTTCCCGAGTGATGTTTTCGGTGACACTATAACAATCAAGCGGTTGATCGGTTTATCAATGGAATGCTTCAAGACATCTATGTTGATATGTATATAGGTGTTTTCTGATGCACTACCACTTGAAGGGGTACCAACAGGGGTTACAAGGGTGGCCAACAGATGTGCGCTTAAATAACACTTGTATTTCCTGCATGTATGAATCCTCCACCGCGGGTTTATGCACATAATGACATATCTCTGTAGCTTAAAGACACTGGAATACGTCTCTACCGTGAAAAAAATTAACCCACAATTTTATGAAGAGGAAGGTGCTCTAATACCACTTGTAATATTCCAGATATAAAAAGTATGCAAAACATAAATAAATAGCTAGAAATGGTAGATGAACAACAATATAATCATAACAACACCACAATAATACCAAAATGATACCAGGAGAACACCAAAAAGAGCACTTCGATTACTGAGAGCAATGTTCACTTGCCTCTTTGAGGGGGAACCTCCAACAGAGCATATCTCTATTATAATAATATCCAAGACAAAAGTTCTCATACCCTCGACTCTTATTTATACTATATATGTCTATCAAAGGAACCATCTAGAGGAAGATCCTTTTAGAAGCGGAAGCTTCTATTATGTCTTCTTACATTAGACTTATTATTCCTTATTGCTAGGACTTATTAATATTGACCTTTATTACATGGAAATATATTATTCTACCTACATGAGGGGTTAGGTCCCTAACAACGATGCGTATGTAGATTTGATGCGATTTGGTTGGCATGGACAGTGAATCTTGAACTAGAAGTATTTCTTATCAAAGGTTGATAATGGATGTGTGGCGTATCTGTTTTCAATGATATGATGTCAATTGTTTTATCGTAGTTTGAATCATCATAGTAGAAATGGACAGTATCGTCTGAAAGGCTTGACTAGACCTAGATATTTACTCTGAATATGACAGATATCCAGTGCAAAAAAAATGTCCCACCCTCTATATTTCCTTTCTCATATGGAATTGCCATATTTACAAGATATTCTTTCCAACTTCCAATTGTCGACATAGTTTCTATGAGATATGGTAGAAGGTGTTGATGCAAGCAGTCAAATGCTTGTTAATTGCCACCTATAATTGCATTGCAAAAGGATTGTACATTGTAAAGGCGCAGTGAGTGCACATCAAACTTGGTTGCTATCAAATAGAAGATTGCATTGAACATACTATCTCCACAGTTAGATGTACTAGTTGTTGTTATGTGTAATCCATGAGAGTTCATATGATGCATAATTCGTTTCCAATGGGATTGAAGATCTTTGCAAGTTAGCGACAAGTAAATATCAGATCCTCCAAGACTTCATATGGATAATGTTTTATAGAGTAGTGGTTCATAATGACCACTTGGAGGATTTGCATCATGGAACAAGATGCAATATGGATCTCTAGATGCAGTTTTGTTGAATAATAGATATCTTCTTTTTCTTGTTAATGACCAAATTCCAATTGATATATTCAACCACTTGGCTAGCCATTGTATACAAAATGTATCTCCACAAAGTCCTCTCTCATGTGGAGGTATGGTTGCAGATGCAGAGAACCTCATCTTTGAAAGATACATACTAACATCATGTATTCCATGCAATTGGTAAAGAAAATCAGATGCCAATTCATATTGATACGACTCTAATGCTTCAATGTTGCCATTTTCTAAACAAGCCAATAAATGATCTATCAATCCATTGGGCAACTCAGTTGAGGAATAACGAAAGTGCAATAGAACTTGAAATGCATCAAAGAGGCAATCTCTTGTCGTATATGAAAATTCATCTAATATGAAAAGGCCATTGTTACGCAATAGCTGGTCGATGTTGTCATGTACAATGGAGTGTGCATTTATTTGATAGCATTCAACATCTATTGCTTGATCCATATTTTAAGTTGTGAATTTCAAGATGTTTCTTAGTTATGTTTAGATAATATGAAAATAGAAAAAAAGATAAGTATCAGTTGTAGAGTGCATACCAACTCTCTTATGTATCCTTCAACCTTTGTTGGTCTCAAATCCAATGCCTTGTGCTTAATATAGCATATGACAAAGAAACAAATCTATAGTTAGTGCCCAACCATATAGAAGAGATAATGCAAATAAAACAATAGTATCAATTTGCTCAGTACGAAGATTGAGTATTTATCTAGCAAATCACAAAACACCATCCCAACAATTTTCTGTGTGTAAAGCACATTTTATAAACTGTAAATAAGAGATTTAGCTAGTAAATCGAAAGACACCGGCCTAACAATTTTATGTGTGTCAAGCCCATTGGCCAAAAGAAATTTGACAGTTTAAAAATCTTTTTTTCATCTTCTCAGCAACTATTGGAAGTCTGAACCCTTATAAGAGTTATGTTTATCATGTGGGAGGATACTTCGAAATCAACATTAATGTTTAGACCCAACTCTTTTTGTTCTTTATCTTCATCCTTTACCCATGATTTGTAATTGTTGGCCCTTGGTTATGGAAGTAAGCGAATATCAAGGAAGAATAGGGAGAATGTGAACTTCATGGAAGACACAGTGACTGTTACTGGGTCGAAGTGAGCAAAAGAGCAGAAAAGATGGAGCGAAGTAAGCCGTTGGATGAGGAGATCGAGGATGACAGATAAGCAAGAAAGAAGGATCATGGACAACTCAGCTAGCGGGAAAAGCCATCGTTGGATGCTTTGGAGCACCACCCGAGAAGGAAGGAAAGACAGGCTGGTGAAGCCCTGAAAATACGGGTCAAGTTGACCTAGGGTTTTAGACACCTAGGGTTTTGGACACCTAGGTTTTGGCCTAAGGATGTCGGTGAGCTATTGTAATGTATAAATAGAGGTCAAGAAGACCTGGGTTGGGTTGGCGTCAAGATTGTCATTGTTGGTATTGATCGATCTAGTTGTTGTTGTGAGAGACTGTTGTTGTGTGAGAGAAAAGTGCTAAGAGTGAGAGCCTTCTGGTATTATAAAATATTTAGCTGGGTGCGGAGATTAACCCTGCAGCTGGGTGTACAGGGAGGGGAGAGAGAGAGAGGAGAAGAAAGAAGATCTGTTAGCTAAGAGTGCAGACAAGAACTACATGCTTTACCTTAATATATTATAACATAATTCTATGGACGTAGCCCTAGAGAGAGGGTGAACCACATACATCTTGTGTTGTGTGTGATTGGTATTTTATCTCTGTCATTGATATATTGTGATTGTATTATTTTTTTAGATCTGATAAGTAGATGTGCATAATAGATCTAAGTTGATCAGTGATATATGAATGTTGTGTTGTTCTTGTGTTAAATCCACTTGATCTTCCCTTTGGTTGTAGACATCTCTGTCCTGCAACCCCCTCATAAATGCTTTGGGTGAGATTGCATCTGCTTCGCAGGTGTTGCCAAAAGGGCTAGTAGTTAGGGCTTGTTGGTGCGCTCTTGGAGATAAACCCTGGGTCTACCTCTGTGCCAACAAATGGTTCTGTTGCCAGGATTGGTTGGAGAAATATATCTTTACTGATATACACAATTTTTTTTTTGGGGGAATCCATCAGGAGATATACAAGTGGCTAGCTAGATTAGCAGATACCCAGTTCGAGATCCGATCTAGACCTCCTGTGGTTTGGATGTTGGAGCTAATCAATAAGGTCAAAAGAGTTGATAATGCCATATCACGATCAGTAGATCACTGGTTTGATAGCACCATTGGAGGGTACATCACAGAGTTTGTTATTGACAGAGTAGAATCATACAACCAAGCTGAGAGATACTTCTTCAAGGGACCTAGAGGAAAATTTTTACAATTTTTGAAGTTGAGACTCAAGATTCTATTGCATGAGAAGAACATCTTGAAGATACAATAGATTGGTTGGATCTAGAAAGGCTAATGTTCAAGAATTCGGACAACGACAACGACACAAAAGCTGGACATATGTGCAGTGGGAGAGTGTTCCGAGAAGTTCACCTTGCAAACCTTTTTAAGCAGAACTACAGGGAGGAGGGTTTCTAAGTGGACAAGAGGCAGATCTGACAAACGAGGAACATTCAGAACCTGCTAGGATAGAGGAAGGGAAAGATAAAGAGCTTCGTTAGGGAGAACCTGAAACCTCAGAAACTGCGTAGACCATTGAAGTAAGTATTGTTATCCCTCATGTTAATTCAGTAGCATTAAGCAATCAGAGTAATCCTAACCACCAGAGTGTCCAGAGTACTGTCAATAGTATTCCACCACATATTCAGTCAGGAACCTTAGGATGATCTATAGCAGATGAGATGAGGCTTCCTATATTTAGGGGAGATGGAACTGAAGATCCTGATCAGCAATAGTTCCTATGTGAAGCCGTATGGAATATTAAAAATGTCACTGACGAAGCTGTCAAAACAACCCAGTTTAGTACCACTCTAAGGGATCATGCACTGAGCTGGTACATGAAGCTTGTTCAAGGACTTGCACAGCCTAAGCCACTGGATTAGATTAATAATGCGATGTTTACAGAGTTCAAGAAACCCAAGTAGGAGTCACAATGTATCACAGAGTTGAAAGAGATCAAGCAGAAGGTGGTCGAACTTGTTTGGGAATTCGATCAAAGATTCAAAGCCTTAACATGCCGATTGAATTTTTAGATCCCAGATGAAAAGAACAAAGAATGGTTCATTGCTGCCCTCTTACCACACATCAGAGTCCCTCTGATGCAACAAAATATTGCTTGACAGTCTAAGGCGTTGGACATCGCCATGAAGTTAGAATCAACCCCTATGGGAGAATCCAGCTCAGGTATGAGTCAGATCTTGAGTCAGCTAACTATTTTATCTTTCCAGGTCGAAGATATGAAGAAAGACAAGGGAAAAGATAAAAGAGAAGACATCTGGTGTGTCAGATGCAGATCAGAAGGCCATGACAAGGAACACTGTCCCCTATTCAATGAATACTTGTCTTCTGGAGCTCCGAGCCCTTTGAAGAAAGTCACCTTACCTTGGTGCGAGGTATACAGAAACAGACATCGCCCTGGTGAGTGTTACTACATGCAAAAGTATATTCAGACACCTACAAATTTGTACTGTACATTCTGTAAGTCCATAGAACATGATGATACGGATTGTAGGACTTACGATCTCATGCATGAAAGGTCGAGATATATATATATATATAAGATTCAAGGCGAAGTACAACAAGAAGGAAACACTACGCAGTATAACTCTCCTGGGAGAGGAAACTTCAATCCTCACGATGGATTCAGAGGAAGAGGACGAGGACGAGGAATGGGTCGAGGCCGAGGATAGATAATCTGTTATAACTTCACACAACCATGACACCTTGCAAGGGATTTTCAGAACCCTTATACCACTTGTAGCTACTGCAGCTCATTTGACCATGTTATAGAAGATTGTCCTGTGCTGCTAGCTAAGCTTCAAGAAAGATGAGGACTTGAGTAGAACACGCAAGTGAAACTAATATATGCTAAGCCTCGCGGAGAAGACGCTAGAGTCATTGTTATAACCAGAGGAGGAACTGTTACAGAAATGACAGAATGACCCAAGGGAAGACTACATAAGATTCAGGAATCAGGAAAGCTACACAGAAGACACAAATGTTTGATGCAAAGAAAGAAAGACAAATGTTTGAGGAAGCAAGGAAAGAATTCAGAGGAGACCAAGGTTCTTCATCAAATACAAGACCAGAAGTGAGAGAATATGGAATGCCTCTGGAATTTGATCAGTCTGCTTCGCCAAAAGAAGAAAAAGAAGTAAGAATGCTCATGGAATTTTTATATACTTTTATTAAGTTGATTCAGGATGAAAGCACTGTACAAGAGTTACAAAATTTAATCAGACAATATGAGCTAGGAAAGATAGACCCCTTACTGAATAGGGCAGTACACCAAATCTGTAAGAAGAGAAGGACAAATAAGGAATTACATTTGAATGCTCAAATATGAGAGTATGAGATAGATTATGTAGTCCTCGACTTAGGGTCATAGGTCAATGTCATGACGAAGCAAACTTGGGCACTGATGGAAAACCAAAGTTTATCTATTCCCCTATCAGGCTTAGGATGGATAATCAACAAGCTGTAAGCCCTTTTTATCAGATTAGAACATGTCCCTGTGGACATTGATGGAGTAAGAACATTTGCAGATTTTGAGGTAATTGAAATAGTTGATGATAGCTGTCCTTACCCCGTGCTGCTAGGAATTGATTGGGCTTTCAATAATTCCACTGTGGTTGATTTAAAGAAAAGAGGTATGACTTTTAAAAGATATGTCCTTAGGGTCATTAGACCCTTAGATCCAGATGAAGGTCAACGATACACAGAACCTATCAGAGAAGAAGACCATGCATATGCACTAGAAAATATATACAATCTAACAACCAGACAACAGGATTACATTAATCCTACAGCCGATGGAAACTTAAGCTGGTGAAGTGAGAGCACATGTTCATCCGACTCAGAAGAAGCACTGGAGAACTGGCAGAATAAGATGTATGAAGTATCTACAAGAAGATGTGCTAGATTAACCACAAAAGTTCGCTGGATTGGCACAACAGTAAGCAACTTACCCACCTTTGATGGCCTGGATCCTTTAGAAAGCTTCTTGTCAGAATTTGAAGAAAGTGTACCAACACAACATAGATTATTGGCAATGGATGAGGCCTTGAAAGACACACTAGAAAGATGGTGGGGGACATATAAACATAGCATCACAAAATGGGTACAATGTCGTACCTTGATGACATCACAATTCTCAGCACAAGTAGAAGGCTGTGAAGTTCGGTACACAGGTCAAAGCTGCCCAAAGGACCATGTGCGGAGTTGTGAGGAAGCCTGGAGAAACATTCCTCAAGAAAAATGGGTGCACAAATTCATTAACACGCTAGACATGACACTTATCAACTGGTACCTCCAAGTAGAGCTTCGCCACATCACTACGGATTGGGAAGATATGACTTAGAATTTTATAACTACCTTCTTATTTGAAAGCCAATTTCCTTCAGTAGACCAAGCATTATAGATTGTGAGACAGAAAGTATTCGAGGCGACATCTAGACTTCCTTTGGAACAGGAAGAGGACGAATGGACTGTGCCTCTCCAGAAACTGCAAGGCTATTACAACATCAATGCTGATGAAGACGATGATCCTAGGAAGGTGAACATCATGGAAATAGAAGATCAGAGAGAGGTGGAAGGACCAGGAGTTGATATGCCATTCATGGACAACCAATCAAGATTAAGAAAGTCAATATTGGAACAGAGAAAACACCAAAGTTTGCAAATGTAGGAGATTACTGGGATGCTGCCACCATTGACAAAATTACAGAGTTACTGTATGAATATCGGGACTTGTTTCCAACCAATTTCACTAATATGATGGGCATTAAAGGGCTTATGGGAGAGATGAGGATTCCTTTAAAGCCAGATGCAAGACTAGTTAAACATAGACCTTACAGACTGAACCCTAAATATAAGGAAAAAATAAAGATTGAGCTTGACAGAATGCTGGAAGCAGGAATCATAGAACTTGTCGAAGAGTCAGAGTGGATTAGCCCTATGGTGGTACAAGACAGGAAGACAGGAGAGATCAGAATATCTGTAGATCTCAGGAAGCTAAATGACACTTGTTTGCATGACCCCTTCCCTACACCATTCACTGACGAAGTTTTAGATAATCTGGGAGATCAGGAAGTATATTCTTTTACAGATGGATTTTCAGGATACCATCAGATTCGGATTGCCAAGGAAGATCGCCATAAGACCACATTTGTAACAGAACGGGGATCCTACCAATACACAGTAATGCCATTCAGATTGAAGAATGCCCCAACCATGTTTTCCAGGGTGGTGGTCGAAGCATTCAATAAATTTCTGCATAAATTTTTAGAAGCATATTTTGATGATTGGGCTGTTTTTAGTTTATTGAAGAATCATATTGAATGTCTAAGGATAATGTTGGATAAATGTAGACAATGCCAAATTGCCTTGAACCTGAAGAAATGCATTTTCTTTTCACCATTTGGAGTTCTGTTAGGACATATTATATGTAAGCAAGGATTGCTGGTAGATCCATCCAAGATTGCCATTATAGTTGATCTACCCCCTCCTACTTCAATTAAATAGTTGGGCACTGCGTTGGGACACACAGGATACTGCAGGAAGTTCATTAAGGGTTATTCTTAGATTACAACACCCATGGAGAAGATGTTGAAGAAGGATTGTCAGTTTAGTTAGACAGAAGAATGCCAACAGAGCTTCGACACACTGAAATAGAAAATGGTTACTGCGCCCATTCTGGTCTTCCCAGATTGGACCAAGGAGTTTCATGTGCATGTTGATGCGTCTTCCACTGCTTTAGGAGTTGTGTTAGCACAACCGGGAGGAGGAGATATTGACCACCCATTAGCCTTTGTTAGCAGGAAACTATCAACAACAGAAATTAATTACACCACTACATAGAGAGAAGGATTGGCCATGGTGTATTCATTGCAGAAATTTCGCCACTACTTGTTGGGAGGACACTTAAAAATGTTTACTGATCACTCCGCGATGAAATACCTAGTCAACAAGCCAGTGTTGGGGGGAAGGATATGCAGATGGCTTCTGCTGTTTCAAGAATATGATTTTGAGATCATAGTAAAGCCAGGGAGAATGAACAAAGGCCCTGACCATTTTTCGAAGTTGGAACATGGAGAAGAGCCGACTAGTTTAGAGGATGCACTAATGGATGCACAACTATTGGCCATTAGAAAGATTGATGAACACTTCACCGAGATAGTCCAGTTCCTTTCAACAGGAATGGCACCTAGTGAATATACAATTCCCCAGAAGAAACAACTAGTAGTGCACTTTGCCAACTTCTCACTTATAGCTGGACATCTATACAAGATGGGACCTGACGAGATATTAAGAAGATGTGTTATGGAGGCATAATGACCACTGATCCTTGCAGAATCTCATGAAGGCATCACAGGAGGACATTATGCAGGAAAAACAACTGCGCAGAAGGTTATGAGAGCTGGCCTTTGGTGGCCTACCTTACACAGAGATGCTAAAGACTACTCCAGAGCCTGCGATGTATGCCAAAAAGTTGGGAAACCGTCCAAAAGAGATGAAATGCCATTGGCACCACAATTGACGCTAAAATCATTTGAGAAATGGGCCATTGACTTCGTTGGACCTATAAACCCACCAGGAAAGCACACAGGAGCAAGGTACATAATTACAACAACAAAATACCTGACTAGATGGGCCAAAGCAAGATAAGTTACGGACTGTAGTGCAACTACAGCTGCGCGCTTCATATTTGATGACATTATAACTAGGTTTTGATGCCCAAAGATCCTTATGAGTGATCAAGGTGCACATTTCATCAATAAGACAGTTGAAGCCCCGAGTGAAGAATTTGCAGTCCGCCATCAGAAGAGTACACCTTATCATCCACAAGCAAATGGGACAGTTGAAGCATTCAACAAGATCTTGGAGACAACTCTCACGAGGATTTGCAGTGTGAACAGGGATGATTGGGACTTAAGAGTACCAGCAGTATTATGGGCCTATAGAACCTCTTGCAAGAAACTAACAATGCAAACCTCTTTCAAATTAGTATATGGTCTTGAAGTTGTTGTTCCAATGGAATATTTGGTGCCAAGCTTAAGAATTGATGCCTTTACAGATATGGACGACCCTCGCGCTGTTTAAGAGAGGCTTGCACAACTAGTTGAACTGGAGGAAGATAGATTCATTGCAGGATTCCATCAACAAGTACAGAAGGAAAGAGAGAAGGCCTACCATGACATGCACATTAGGGAGAAGGCATTTAAACAAAGTGATCTAGTACTGGTATATGATAACAAGTTCATAAAACATCTTGGGAAGTTCAGAGTGCATTGGCTAGGGCCATATGAGATTGCTTATGTTACAAAGGGAGGAGCTGCGGAATTGAAGATGCTGAATGGGGAGTGGAAGGAAGGATTAGTGAATGGGAGTCGGCTGAAGTTGTACTATTACAACCAGCTGCCTCGCAACTCTCAATAAAAGCAAGAAGAAAAGGGTCTAGGTACCAGGTGCAATTGAAACTAGGTACCAGACACAGAAAATACAGTCTGCACAAGGGAAAAGAGGAGGCATCAAGCAAAAAGTAGAGGCTGCTCTGCATAGTCTGGAGTCGAAGTAAAACATGAAGCTCTTATCTAAAGTGCCTTGGGAGGAGTCACAGGTGAGTGTTGGGGGCCTGTTGGCCCTTGGTTATGGAAGCAAGCGAAGATCAAGGAAGAAAAGGGAGGAAGACATAGTGACTGTTACTGGGTCGAAGTGAGAAAAATAGCAGAAAAGACGGAGCGAAGTAAGCCATTGGACGAGGAGATTGAGGATGATAGATAAGAAAGAAAGAAGGATCGCAGACAACTCAACTAGTGGGAAATTCCACCATTGGATGCTTTGGAGCATTGCGCGAGAAGGAAGGAAAGACAAGCTGGCGAAGCCCTGAAAATACAGGTCAAGTTGACCTAGGGTCTTAGACACTTAGGGTTTTGGTATCTAGGGTTTTGGACACCTAGGTTTTGGCCTAAGGATGTCGGTGAGCTATTGTAATGTATAAATAGAGGTCAAGAAGACATGGGTTGGGTTGGTGTCAAGATTGTCATTATTGTTATTGATTGATCTAGTTGTTGTTGTGAGAGAATGTTGTTGTGTGAGAGAGAAGTGCTAAGAGTGAGAGCCTTCTGGTATTGTAAGATCTTCAGCTGGGTGTGAAGATCAATCCTACAGCTCGATGCGTAGGGAGGGGGGAGAGAGAGAGGGGAAGAAAGAAGATTTGCTAGTTAAGAGCGTAGACAAGAACTGTATGCTTTACCTTAATATATTATAGCACAGTTCTGTGGACGTATCCCAGGAGAGAGGGTGAACCACGTACATCTTATGTTGTGTGTGATTGTTATTTTATCTCTGTCATTGAGATACTGTGATTGTATTTTTGTTTTAGATCTGATAAGTAGATGTCCAGAATATATCTAAGTTGATCAGTGATATATGAATGATGTGTTGTTCTTGTGTTAAATCCACTTGATCTTCCCTTTGGTTGTAGACATCTCTGTCCTGCAACCCCCTCATAACTGCTTCGGGTGAGACTGCATCTGCTTCGCAAGTGTTGCCAAAAGGGCCAGTAGTTAGGGCTTGTTGGTGCGCTCTTGGAGCTGAACCCTAGGTCTGCCCTTGTGCCAACAATAATGCTAGAAAAAATGATAGTCAGAGTTGTGCACACGACATTGGCATACATATGGTTCAGAGTTTGGAGAAAAAATTGGAGCAAAATTTAAGAGCAAGAGGAAACGATATGCCAACCTTTATGGAAAGTCTGCAGGATAGGAATGATGAATAAATACCTAAACATTCTTACTTGAAAATTGTAAATAGTAAATAGTAAAGAACGAATGCGAATGAAACTACGATATTTAAACTTACTCATTAATGATGAACGACAGGATCGCAGGTCCAATTGCGAGTGCGGGATTTCAACCATGCAAAGTGCAATAATAGGTACTGGAATTACCCAAGATTTGCATTCCAGGTCCTGGAACTTTTTTCTTTATAACTTACTGAAATATGTCATCGATAAAGATGGATAATGCCTGAAAATGGTGTGCAATTTTGTTGCAGCTTGGTTATTGTTGTATCATACTTATCCGTTCTACACCTACCTATAGTTTTCTTCTACAAGAACATTTTGCAAAGGCAACAAGCTTAACATTGTCTTTTCATGTGAAAGACATGGGTTCGATTCCCGTACGAGATAGGTAGCTACTCATTCTAGGGAAAGGTGGGAATATCATCGAGGGCAAGGTGGGAAGGCTAAATAATTTCCTTATTCAATTGAGGCATTAGATTTTCACTTCATCACATACGAAAAAAGACCGGGATTTGTAATGCTAGAAAAAATGATAGTCAGAGTTTTGTAGACGACATTAGCATGCACATGGTGCAGAGTTTGGGGAAAAAATTGGAGGAAAATTTAGGAGCAGGAGGAAAAGATATGCCAACCTCCATGGAAAGTCTGCAGGATAAGAATGATGAATAGATACTTAAACATTCTTACGTGCAAATTATAAACAATAAACAATAAACAATGAATACAAATGAAACTATGGTATTGAAAATTACTTGTCAATGATGAACGACAAAATCATAGGTCCAATTGCGGGTGCAGGATGTGAACCTTGCAAAGTGAAAAACAACTCCAACTTCGGGTGTAGGACTCCAAACTTGCAAAGTTGAAGCAAACAAAATCAAGCAGTAAGAAACAAGCCAATGAGCAAGCACCAACAGGTCCAACTGCAGGTGCATGACTTCAACCTTGCAAAGTTGAACCAAACAACAAGAAGAAGAAACCAACGAACCAACGAACCAGTAAACAAGAAACAACCAATGAACCAATAAAGAATATATGTATATTCAATGATGACTAAATTACATTCCAATCATAGAAGAAATATGAAACATATGATGACTATGTGAGTGGCGGTAGACAACAATATTGCCCAAATTCACTGCAAGATTGTATTTGAAAATTGGAGGAAAAATGTACTATGACAGGCCTATTTAAGTAAACATTTAAGGTTGTTAGGCCTGTTTAAGGGCCTTGCGCTATGTAAACATTTAAGCTGTCATGCCTATTCAAGTACCTCAATAAGAGTGTTAATGCTCAAAACTTTCAGTATGTAAACATTTCAATAAAAATAAAAAATTCAAAAAGAGCGTCGATGCTCAAAACTTTGGATATCTAAACATTTAAAACATTGGGAATAACAAAGCTGGCAATAAGACTTCGAATCTATTCTCCAATGAGATGATGACAAATAATTATTTTTTATTATATAAAGAATAATGCTTTCTATTCTCTAGTTTTAATAATAGAGATTGTGCAAAAAATTATAGTCAGAGGGCAAGTTAATATGAAGTCAACAATTTATTGATCGCTATAGTCCCTCTACGCCTTTGGCAAGGACTAATAACAATTTTATTTTATTTGAATGCGTTTTATCGAGTTCTTTTCTATTTGCTATAATCATATTATCTTTCTTAGTTCCTTGTAGCACATTTCAATTAAATAAATAAATAAACTAAGTGTGACACATTGCTCTTTTGTTGGAATGGACCGACATTCACTTTATATAAATAAATAATAAAGTGTGTGACACATTTCTCTTTTAGTGTTGGAATGAACCTACATTCACTTTATACATATTTGTTGTATTTTCCCTATCCAACATCATAATTATTGAATTGGGTCAAATAATTAGGAAATTCAAATCTACATATAGATTCATTACCTCCTCTAGTATAAAGTGATGATTTTAATGGTAAAAACCATAGTTATGGTAACTGGATTGTTTTAGGTTGCTACTCAAACTCTCTTAGGGGTGTTTAAGGATCTCTTTCAGTTTCTGGTCAGACATATCCAAGTTCAATTTACTTCATGTCCTCATTAAATTTCGCCTTAGCAGACTCACTCTCTATTTTTCTCCTTAAACTATTCGATCACAGTATGGATCGAATCCTTCTTCATTCATCCTCGAAGCGCTAAAATCATGGCCTTTCGCTTTCATATGATCAGGACCCAATGACTAAGCGATTATGCATTTAGTGATACTATTTATATCTATCTCCAACATGGAAGTTTTCAACCATATGGACAAGGTTCATAACCATGGTGATATATTTTGAGGCTAAGTTATGGGCTCAAATATCCATGCTACGGGGGGGGAATAAATAAATCGACTGAAATACATAATCGACAAAATAAATAATCAATAACTTTAGATGAATTTCCATCACCTACAACCACACACAAATTATCAATTTTAAAAATACACGGCTCTCTAGCCCCATTTGATTTCCCCATCAGCATATCCTCATGCTGGAAAATCATACTCTCAATAGGTCTCTCTTCAACATCCTCATTAAAGAATACTTCTTGTTCAGGTTCATATAAATAAAAATTCATTTTATACTCAGTTGCTCTAAGTTCTTCCTACACTTTGGCAGACATCCTTTGCCTTAGCTTCACCTATAGTGAATTCCATCTTACCTTCTTCTTCCTCATTGTCCAACCACACCTCTGTTCTTCCCCATATTCTTGTATCCATTCCTCTAGTACACCAAGATGTACTTTCAACTCAAGCATCTCCTTTTCAAACTATTCACCACTCATTCTCTTTATACCAATTGCTTTGGCATTTCTTTTCAACTCATTGTGATCCCACTCTGAACCCTGTAGATGACCTTTAGTAGTCATATTTTCCTCTTCCATCCGTGGACCCTCCTTTTCCAGTTGTGAGATGCAACAAGCCCTTCCCATATATGTAAAAAGTCTGAAACTTGTCACTAGTACCAATCATCCTATTGGTATATCCTGTTGGTTCTCTACAGTAGAACCTCTTCTTGAGCACTCCTACTCCTCATATTTCAAAGTTGTTAGGTTCATAGATGATTTTAGGGCCGAAATTTCGCTCATGGGTGAAATTTAGGGGCTTCCAATTTTTTATTGGGCAAATTTTTTGTATTAAAGTGATTTTTTAAAACTTATATCATTAGCCCATAATTTATTTTAGGGGAAAAATCGTGTACAGGGTTAGCCCTTGTTTTTAGGAGAGATAGAGGAAAAAAAATTATATTTCGCCCCTGAAATTTGGAGGGACAAGCTTCCATTAGCCAAATTTCTAGAAGTATGGGAATTTCTGATAGTTTCTTCGCCTTGCCATTTGGTAAAATCAGGGTTTATGGTTTAATTCACCCACATTTTGTGGTATGGGCATTGGGTAGCTACATTTTGGCCCTCCCACCTGGTATAAATTGTATGGCATCTGCCCAGTGCCCAGGGTTAAAATCATAGCTTTGTTACTTGTCTGGTTCGTTCATGAGAACTACAGAGTCTACTATCTAGTGACCATCCAGAAAATCTCTAAATCGCCAAGGCCCAGTTTACATATATTGAATTTTCGTGTTTATTTCCCCTTGATGGAACGGAAAGAGGGCAAGAGATGCTAGTGGTGGAGCCGCCTGTTCAGAGCATAATTTGTTACAGTTATTAGCCTGGTGGTTCGTGGAGCCGCCTGTTTAGAGCAGAAGAAACTTGGAAGGTGCTGCGCGAGGCTTTGGCGATGAATAATTACCAGGGTTTCAACTTTGCAAACGTCTTGATAGGTATTTACTAGTTACCTGGTCTTTCATCTTTAAATTCCTTAAAGATATTTATTTAAATTGTAGGACAAAAACTGCAGACTTGGAGCCAAATCTGTTTTGTCACAAGGGTGTGTATTTTCACGTTTTTTTATTTTTTTTATACTTATGTTTTTTTATTTGGATCCCCATTCCATTTCCCTGCCATGTGCACCCAATCTCCAACCAAGCTTTCATCCTTTTTCCAATCAGATTGCACCCAACGACTTTTCTAGCTATCTGTATTTGTAAGGTAAGAAAATTGTTAGCAAGTTTTAATACAAAATTATCAGTCCAATACAAATAAATCCTCAATGAAATACAATCATAAAACACATGTAACATCCAATGAAGACAACCACAACGAAACTGCCTAACCCATATTCTCAAAAAATGCAATAAAATGATGACCCTAACATCAATCAGCTAAAGCTATCAGCAGAATTATATAATGAATATGATTCAATCACAAATCAATTATCTAATATTCTGGACCAAAAGTTGACTTCCAGGCTAGGGAGCGATCTCAAGGTCAGCTTGAAGAACCACTGAATGCCAGGTTGGTAGAAGTTGGGGAATTTATCCAGCCTGGCACAAGGCCCTTCACTAGCATAAATTTTTTCTTGGGGTCTTGCATGATCATCCATTTTAAGTTGTGGAGGTAAAACTTAAAAATCTTCAGGGAAGGATTTCCACACGAGTAGTTCTGACATCAAAATCCACATGCCATTTAAATTTTTTTTTTTTTGAAAACCCCACTTCCATCAACTGTGTAAAATTTTGCTTACCTTTGCCAGTGTTCTAAAAACCCAAACTAACCATCCCTTTGCCAGAGTCATAATGCAGGGAGAGTATCCAACCAAAGGTTCAAAATTTGCTTGGTCCAATCCTTAAGACAAGCACTAGTCATTTTTCTGCAAGGGAACATGTCTACTACCACCAATTCTTCCAATTCCAAGAGATTGTTGAGCCTAGTTTTGGTCCCTAGGTTCAATATTACTAGATCCTCAATTTTTTTTATGCATTTCTAACTTTTGGGTCTC
>ML781278.1:319670-338176 GCA_009831015.1 Picea engelmannii | reverse complement strand
TTTTAGTCACAGTAGCAGTTTCTTTATATTGCATTATGGGGACTTATCCTAACACAAGTGAAATAAACAACTTTTAAATTAGATGACATTTGGAAAAAGTTATTGAGGTCATCAGAGTCTTAGTCTTCATCCAGATGGCCAAGATGAACCTATCTCTTAAGGAAACCACAGGGCAGTGATTACACTTTAGGAGATGGCATTGAGCACTGTATAGTATAGGTGATTCACAGGCTCCTCAGTAAGGCTTATTTGATGCTCCATATTTTTAATGGGATCAAGAGGCTACTAAACTACTGACAAAGTATGAAGGAATCATATAAATTACCAGATAATTGGAGGTGAAATATAAGAAATTTCTATGGAAAATGTGGTGAATACTAGAATGAGATGCAAGAAGAGCGCACAAAGACCTTTTGTTTTGATAGGATCTTTACACTTTAATGATGATTGGTAGCTAGATAGGTCTGAACTAGACAGATGGATAGATGAACAATGATTGAAGGGATGCCATGATGTATAAATACAGGAGGCCAGTCTTCATTCTGGCTAGTATTCTCATAACCGCAGAAGCAATACTTGTGCACACTGCAGTTGGCCAGTTTGTGCGCAAGTCTGGAGGTGAGTTGTTGTTGCAGCTGCTGCAACTAGTAGATTTCAGTTTTGGCTTGGACTATCTCTTGGTTATGGTTTGGACTCTCTGATCAGCTCTTGTTACTCTTGATTGGTGCGCTATCCTTGAAAAAAGATGCGCCACCTTTGTTTGGCTATCTAGCCTAGGGTTTGCTTCCAAAATAATTCTCTGTCAAGGTTAAGGTACTCGAGGATGGTTTCCTATAGTTTAATGGATACTTTTTCCTATTATTATATATGGTTTTATACTTTATTGAAAAATTCGCCAAGACTTTACAAGGTTTTACAATTAAGTGAAATATTCGCCAATATTTTATAAATCAGTGAAAGATTCGCCAATATTTTACAAGATTATTTAACTGAGTAAAAGATTCACTAAAAAATTATATATAAATATTCTATTATTGATAAAATAGCCTTCAATTTTTTCTATGTATCATGGGGATTCGCCTAATTATTATACATATAAATTTAGGGGGGGGTTCTTAAAATCACCCCTGGTTAGGTTGTTTATATCGACTCCTCACCTCTCTTGCGAACTTCAATTGTCCTCTTCTTCATCAAAAATCTAATTTGTTGTTTGGGTTCTGTCACAATGTAATGTCCTCACTTTGGGACATCATTACATTACAGGGGGTTATGATGACCAGAGTAGCCAGATGGAGGTTATAGCGAGTACAAGGACTATTGAGAGGCATTTTGGGGTTCGACTTTCATCGCTCATCCCATTTCATCATTATGATCCATTCTGCATAGGTTGGCTTTGGTTTCATTTCATTTTGACGATTTCCATGATTTTGAGTATTTTGAGCTATAAGTTAATTAAATTCACTAAAGAGGTCATTTTGGGAACATTACATGGAGGAACCTCTCAGTGTAATAGCTCATTGGAATTGGGAGAAGCAACACTACAAAATGGGATGGTGAGAAGTGACTTTCAGTGGGCAGGGAAGTTACAAGGAGAGATAAGGGGCTTTCAAAAGTAAAAGGGTTAATTAATTAATTAAAGTGATTTAATTAATTAATTAAATATTAATAAAATGAAAGTCACTTTGGAGGGACAAGGTGAGAAAGAAGTATAAAGGAAAGGCAAGGGACTCTATTCATTCATTCATGCATGTCTATAATTTTGATATGTGGTTTCTAGCTAGAGGGCCCATATCTTGGGGGTTTTGAGGGTTTTGACTTAACAAACCCTAGAGGGTGATTCAGTGGTGAAAGATTCCACCTAGCTTGTCCCAAGCTTGGTCTCGGGGATGCAATACTACCCCACACCATTCTAGTCAGATCTACATCAGTGCAGGAGGGTTCTACACCAGCCACAGGCACAGGAAGAAAGAGAGGGCACACCATTAGGGGTTTCCAGCAAGGGGGGGCGCACCATTCAGGGAAGGAAGGTTCGGTCTAGCCAAGGAGAGGAGATTTTGGAGATTTGAGCATCTGGATTCTTCTTGCAGGATCTTCACCATCATTTCTGGTGATTTTTGAGAGAGTTCAATGGTACATATTGTTTCCTAGAGAATTGGGACGAATTGGAGAGAAGGAGGGCATTTCTAAGATTCAGATCTATTCAGTTTGGAGGGGTTATATTTCAGATCTAACCCTGAGACTTCACCTAGTGACTTGCAGTGTCCCGATCTATCTTTCTAGCAAGTTTCAAGGCATTTGGAGGCCTCCTTCATCAGGGCCGAAATTCTAGGGTTTGGCAGTTTCAGGAGGGCGCAACCCCATTGGAGGATTCAACATTTGGAGGAGATTCCCTTGGTATTTCGACCTAAGATATCATAAGGGGATTCTACTCATCTCGATATATAGTTTGAAATCTTCTTTGAAGCATTTGGACATATTTGGAAGCAGGACCAAATTGTTGAGGCTATTCAATGTTCCAGCAGGGCGTGGCACATTCGAGCTTGGGGGTTGACACTTCATACAACCCAGATCTTTCCTGTATTGGTATTCATGGTGTATTCATCCTTTGGAGGATCATAGTATCTTCTTGGAGCATTTTGTAGCAGCTCCTATTATGTTATTGGATCCATCTGTTGAGCATTCTAGATCGAGATCTTCATTGTATCAGGTTCTCTTACTATTATGAATAAGATCAGATATGAGGGATTTTTGGGTTGTCTATTATATTTTTGATCTTGCATATGGTTGAGGTATGTTCCATCATTGTATCTTCTTGTTTATTTCTGCAAACACACATTAAAATCATCAATATAATCCTAAGCGCAACCTAAGAGACAAGAATAAGCAAAGTGTTTGAGGAAATGCCACAACCAGTAAAAGTTTAAAAAGACACCCAAAACCGTGATGTTCTTGGCATATTGGCTTGGGAACATTACAGTGGTATTAGAGCCTAAACTCCTGCCAGCCTGAGGGGTCTTACAAAAAAATAAATGGATAAGAGATACTTTTCTAGAGAGATGGTATTTTGTGAGGAGGAATATTATGCCCTTAGCGAGGGAACTAGGGCTCAAATAACCTTCCAATAGTATGTGGCCTTAAGAAATCCTATATGGAGAAAATATGAGGTTTCACATTAGGTCGAAGCAATAGAGAGAAAGAGAGTTATAGTAGCTAGATATAAGGAAGCACAGAATAATCCCACACCCAGTAGGAGCACACAACTTTGCTACAGTTGTAAGGTGCCTTGGGAACTAGATCATAGGTGTAGGGGTAAGGATCAGAAGCACATAAGTCAGGTAGACTATGACAATGATGATGAGGTGTGTGAGAATGGAGTGGTAGATTTTGATTTGGGGTAGCCTGATGATGATAGTGACTTTGGCACAGAGGCTAGTGATAGTGACTCTTGCACAGAGGCTAGTGATTCTTGCATGCTTGAGGAGGATATTGACCTTTTCCCATCGAAGGGACAGTCGGGTGGATAGGACGATAGCACCAATGTCTTAGTAGACATATCACATACCATTTATAACCTTACACCTCAGCAGAGTAGTGACACTTGTGAGGATTCACACGTGCTAGCACCTATAGATGACGAGCACCCTATGGTGACCATGACACATCTGTCATCGTTCCAGACACCTATGACCTCCATGTCACATAAGGATAGCAATGGCATGTCATATATGATGGAGGAGTTGTACGTGAGAGATACACACCAGAGACACATGGATCCACAGATCTAGGATGAGATACATGACGTACATACAATTGACCTCAATACACATACATATCAACATGATCAGATTGAGTCACAGCTTTTGGAGACTCCATTAGTTGAGCATATTATGGATACTAACAAGTTGATGGGGCACTTACTTCCAGGATCGGCCTGCATTGACGAGGATGCACTCTTTATTAGTCAGGATGACCATATCACGTTTCTAGACAAATCTATATGGGATCCAGACGTATATGATAGTAGCAGGGTGAGTGCACAAGATGATACAACTGCTCACATCGGTTACAATATGATTCAAAGAGAGCTAGTAGTTGGGGATGTTATGCAGTCACATATAGGAGGACCCGGTAGCACCATAGATAGGGATCAGTTCAATGTTTCATCTTTTGCAGAGAGTGATGTTGGGGATTCCGGGGTTGACACTAGCAGGGCTGACATTAGCAGTGAGGGATATGAGGTGGCACCTCAGCATGACTATGATTTAGAGTCACACTACTTGACTGGATAGTTGAGAGTCAGTGAGGATATGATCATGGCAGCCACTAGGCACATTGATGACATGCATACATGGGTGACAGATTACTGTTGGAGAGCATCAGTGGAACATGGCAGTTCATATGGGGGATTTGTCATGGATGATTTTCATACTCTCAGGGAGAGAGTATCTATGATGAGGATCGACTACCAACAACTTTTGACTGACAGGGACTACCTATTGAGGATTGGTGAGATGTATCATGAGGTTTTGAGGGAGCATGAGTCGAAGGTGGACATACTTACTTAGGAGTTGGAGATCACTAAAGGATTCTTGAGAGGTACACAGACAACCCTTCAAGAATCAACGTCCAGATCATGGGAGCTTCTTGAGGAGTTTTGTCAGAGGTCCAACTCATCTATATTTGTGGATACTCAGATATGTCTGTCAGTCACATTGCCAGAGGATATTGGTAGTCTAGCAGAGGAGCATCAGTTGATAGAGGACACTTCCATTTGGGCTCCGAGAGTGGTTGACCTTCAGGTAGAGGTTGAGACAGTAGTACGCCCAGGATCTATGGTGCAACATGAGTATATAGGAGGTGACACGAGTATGTCGGGGCATATAGTTACGGGTGATAGTTCATAGAGACAGGTTGAGATATGTAGTCAATTTCAGACGAATGTATTGGATTACAGGGAGGATACACACTTAGGGGAGTATGCAAATGTCACTCCTTTGCAGCAACACATAGTTATGAGACCTCACCTTCACCATTTCAGCAGTGGCATGGGGAATGAGAGATATAGATTGGATGACCAACAATTGGAGGAGTTACTTCCAGTTGTACTAGATGGTTGGGATTCGGTGATAACCACGGGAGAGTATTTATCATGGATACCAATGGACGAGATTTTGGTCGAATCCTTGGGATTGACCAAATCATGTGACACCTTCCAGTCCTATAGTCAGTTGCAGATGTTTTTGTTAGCTTGTCCTGACACTTTTATCATTGAAAACAACATGAGAAGGGATAGGCCATGGCTGAGGACATGGGGAGTGGCTAGGCCGAGACCCCCAGACGTGAGTATATTTACGGCATCCATCCGGATAGAGATGGATTGTCATAGGCATCTAGTTGAGACTTGGTGCGTGATGGTGAGCATCATAGGATAGGTGATAGCAGATGAGCACATAGGGCTTTTGATAGTGATCAGTCTCACACAAGAGCAGTTAGAGGAGATTGGAAGTGATAAACTTCCAAGTTTTCCATGGGATCCGGGTGTTCAATTGGCTAGCAGGATGTTTTACTACAGGGTGACCCAGGTTGCGCCAGAGAGCCACATATGCCACCGTGAGTTAGTTTGGAGTGAGCTTGCAGGGAATTGTCCGATGGAGTGAGGCATCTTTTCACTCTTGATCATCATGATCGGACATGGAGATGGTTGGACAGGTACTCCTTCCAAAGAGATGCTTTCACAGATGCAGTTCTTGGATAGTAGGTCCAATGGCCACAGGTACTTCAGCTCAAGGATCTAGGAGCGAAGGATCCAATATATATATAGGGAGCAGTCAGGCAGGGTCAGCATAGTGCAATGCCAACATGGTGATCTTCGACAGAGTCTGGCATGGGATCCAGGGATTGTAGGGTTGAGAATTTCACTGGCTGACAGAGACGAGTGGACCGTTGCAGGGGAAAGTTGTTTTGACTTTCCATTGAGCTTCAGTATTGAGGAGAGCACATCTCTTGAGGGTGTCTCATGGAGGCCTGGTAGTACCTCATTCCGGCATCAGCATGGAAAGTTGATGGAGGCTGTGTTAATATTGGTAGTATATTGGAGGATGGACTCAGTCAGGGATGAGGCCACAAGTCATGAGCATGAGATTCACAGAGTTGATATATTTCAGGACTATGCTTCACAAGATATTGCAGTTCACTTCCTGATATGGGATCCAGGGGGTGGAGTGTATGGTTCATATTTGGATGGGTTATACGGTGTGTCCTACAGGTGGACATGGGGTCCTAGTATTATACATGGATGGATTTGGTTATTTCTTGAGGATAAGCAATTTTCTAGCAGGGAGGACTGTAATGTCCCCACTTTGGGAAATTACATTACAGGGGGTTATGATGACCAGAGTAGCCAGATGGAGGTTATAGCGAGTATAGAGATTATTAAGAGGCATTTTGGGGTTCAGCTTGCATCACTCATCCCATTTCATCATTATGATCCATTCCACAGAGGTTGGCTTTGGTTCCGTTGCATTCCGACGATTTCCATGATTTTGAGTATTTTGAGCTATAAGTTAATTAAATTCACTGAAGAACTCATTTTGGGCACATTACATGGAGGAACCTCTCAGTGTAATAGCTCATTGGAATCAGGAGGAGAAACACTACAGGATGGGATGGTGAGAAGTGACTTTCAGTGGCCAGGGAAGCCACAAGGAGAGATAAGGTGCTTTTCAGAAGTAAAAATGTTAATTAATTAATTAAATATTAATAAAATGAAAGTCACTTTGGAGGGACAAGGTGGGAAAGAAGTATAAAGGAAAGACAAGGGCCTCTATTCATTCATTCATGTATGTCTATCATTTTGATATCTCGCTTCTAGCTAGAGGGCCCATATCTTGGGGGTTTTGAGGGTTTTGACTTAACAAGCCCTAGAGGACGATTCGATGGTGAAATATTCCACCTAGATTGTCCCAAGATTGGTCTCGGAGATGTAATACTCCGACACACCATTCTAGTAAGATCTACACCAATGCAGAAGGGTTCTACACCAGCCACGGGCACAAGAAAAAAGAGAGGGCGCACCATTGGGGGTTTCCAGCAAGGGGGGTGCACCATTCAGGGAAGGAAGGTTTGATCTAGCAAAGAAGAGGGTATTTTCTATATTTAAGCATCTGGGTTCTTCTGGTAGGATCTTCACCATCATTTCTGGTGCTTTTTGAGAGAGTTCTATGGTACAGATTATTTCCTAGAGCATTGGGACGAATTGGAGAAAAGGAGGGCATTTATGAGATTCAGATCTATTTAGTTTGGAGGAGTTATACTTCAGATCTGACGCTGATACTTCACCTAGTGACTTGTAGTGTTCTGATCTATATTTCTAGCAAGTTTCAGGGCATTTTGAGGCCTCCCTCATCAAGGCCAAAATTCTAGGGTTTGGCAGTTTCAGGAGGGTGCAACCCCATTGGAGGATTCATCATTTGGAGGAGCTTCCCTTGGTATTTCAACCTGAGATTTTAGGAGGGGATTCTACTCATCCCGATCTACAGTTCGACATCTTCTCTGAAGCATTTGTACATCTTTGGCAGCAAGGCCAAATTGTTGAGGCTATTTTGTGTTCCAGCAGGGCATGGCACATTCCAGCTTGGGGGTTGACACTTCATATGGCCCAGATCTTTCCTGTATTGGTATACATGGTGTATTCAACCTTTGGAGGCTCATAGTATCTTCTTGGAGCATTTTGTAGCAGCTCCTATTATGTTATTGGATCCATATGTTGAACATTCCAGATTGACATCTTCATTGTATCAGGTTCTCTTACTATTATGAATAAGATCAGATATGAGGCATTTTTGGGTTGTCTATTATATTGTTGATCTTGCATATGGTTGAGGTATGTTCCATCATTGTATCTTCTTGTTTATTGCTGCAAACACACATTAAAATCATCAGTATAATCCTAAGCACAACCTAAGAGACAAGAATAAGCAAAGTGTTTGATGAAATGCCACAACCAGTAAAAGTTTAAAAAGACACCCAAAACTGTGATGTTCCTGGCATATTGGCTTGGGAACATTACACACAATTCCCTTTACACAAGAGCTATGCTTGCTCCCTTTTTCCTCTATCACAACTTCACTATTGCAATGGATGTTATCATCATTCTTCCCTGCTACAATTTCCTTATTGTCTACTTCAACCTGCAATTACAAATCCTCATTACCAGAGTTACTGTAAAACATATCACATCAGTGGCTTCAAGATCTGTTATGATCTTGGTCTCCAACATCCCTTCCTCTAATTCACTTCCCTTGAATCAATTAAACTTCTCAAGGGCACATATGTTCTGGATTGTCCTCTAAGAAAACCCCTCTTTAGGGAAAACCAACTCCCTCAATCCTCGATCTCCATATATAATTCCCAAGATCAAATATAGTGACAAGTATCTGACTTCTTCCTTCAAACAACATGTCCTTGCTTTGTTGGTTATACCCTACAATTTCCTCATCAGTCACAATTAATTCATAACCAAAACCACAATTCATACCTGCAATCCTCCCAAGGATCTCATTCTCCTACTCTTACTTTTGTTGGAATTAACAATCAGATTTTAAATATGAACCTACATTCTCTTGTCACATCACGCTTCTATTGTGCACTTTATAACTCCGATCTCCTCCCAAAGCATAAGGCTGTCTTTGTAACCTTAAGAATATCAAATTTCTTTTCCCAAGAACTCAATCCTAAAATGTTGCAACATTCCAAGCTTCATTGTTCTAACTGCATTCCCCAATAACAACCTTCTCAAAGAAAACTATTACACTCTAATTCTATCTCCAAGAGAATTTATCCTTGCTCTGATACCAAAAATGATGACCTTAATGGTAAAAAACCTATAGTTATGGAAACCTCATTGTTTTAGGCTGCTACTCAAACCCTCTTAGGGGTTCAAACCCTTTTAGAGGTGTTCAAGAATCTCTTTTAGTTTTTAGTCACACATATCCTAGTTCACTCTACTTCAGGGACTCATTAAATTTCGGCTTAGCAAACTCACTCTCTATTTTTCTCCTTAAACTATTCGATCACAATATGGATCAAATCCTTCTTTCTTCATCCTCAAATCGCTAACCTTGTGGCCTTTCACTTTCATAGAACCAAAACTCAATGACTGAGCGATTATTCTTTGAGTGCTACTCTTTATGCTTGTCTCCAACGTGGAAGTTTTCAACCATATGACCAAGGTTCATAACCGTGGTGACGTATTTCGGGGCTAACTTATGGGCTCAAATCTCCATGCTAAGGGGGGGCCAAAATAAATAATCGGTTGACATGTGTCAATGTCCTGGATGGTTAGGATCATTTCGCAAATCAACTGCAGGATTAACCTCCACGCATTTCTATATGTGAGATGGAACTACACCATCTAATCTTGACTACATAACGATCGGATGATCCACGATCATTTGTGCTTGAACCTTTGAAACAATAGTCTTCACCTGCTCTAACTACACAATCCGATGACTTAGACTCAATCTTGTATTGATCGAATGATCTAAATTGATCTTATTCCTCCTTTAACTTCTAGACTCGTGCAATTTCCACAATATTATTAGCACATGATCACCATTGATCTATCGTGATCAATGGTGGATCACGATCCTCGACCCTTTGTTGGCCCTTTGTTATGGAAGGAAGCGAAGAACAAGGAAGAAAAGGGAAAAAGTGAACTTTGCAGAAGACATAGTGACTGATACTGGGTCGAAGCGAGAAAAAGAGAAGAAAAGATGGAGTGAAGCTTGAGAAAGAAAGCCGTTGGATGAGAACATTGAGGATGACAAATAAGCAAGGAAGAAGTATCGTGGACGACTCAGAAAGAGGAAAAATCCACCAGTAGATGATTTGGAGCACCGCGCGAGAAGGAAGGAAATACAGGCTAGTGAAGCCTTGAAAACACGGGTCAAGTTGACCTAGGGTTTTAGACACCTAGGGTTTTAGTATCTAGGGTTTTCACACCTAGGTTTCGACCAAAGGCTGTTGGTGAGTGATTGTAATGTATAAATAGAGGTATAAAGGGCCTAGGTTGGGTTGGTGTTTTGGTTTGGTACTTTTGGGTTGATGTGTTGTTATTGTTACTATAGAGTTGGTCGAGAGAAGAGTATTGTGAGAGAGAGAAGTGCTGGGTACAAGAGCCTTCTGAATTGTAAGATCTTCAGTTGGGTGCGAAGATCAACCCTGTAGCTAGGTGCGCAGGGAGGGGAGAGAAAGATAGGAGAAGAGAAGATATGCTAGCTCAGAGTGCAGACAAGAAATGTATGCTTTACATCAATACAATATAGCATAGTTCTGTGGACGTAGCCCTAGAGAGAGGGTGAACCACGTATATTTTGTGTTGTGTATGATTGGTATTTTGCATTTGTCCTTTATCTACTATTATTGAATTTCTAAGGTAGATATGATAGATGCATGGAGTAGAGCAAGATGATAAGTGATATATGAATGTTGTGTTGTTCCTGTGTTAGATCCACTTGATATTCCCCTTGGTTGTAGACATATCTGTTCTGCAACCCCCTCATAGCTGCTTTGGGTGAGACTGCATCTGCTTAGCAGGTGTTGTTGAAAGGGCCAGTAGCTAGGGATTGTTGGTGCGCTCTTGGAGCTGAACCCTGGGTTTTCCCCTGTGCCAACAAATGGTTATGTTGCCGGGACAAGAATCTTTTTAAGGGAATGCCAAGGTGGTTTCCATCGAAGACAGAAACTCAAAAGTGGATAGAAGATCAAGAAAAGGACTTCGCTGAAGCCTAGAACAAGAACCTTAATATTAGTTCAGAGGACTGGTTGGAGAAGCATATTTTTACTGATATACATGAGATATTCTTTGGAGGAATCCATCAAGAGCTATACAAGTGGCTAGCTTGATTAGCCGATACCCAGTTTGAGATCCGATCTAGACTTCTTGTGGTCTGGATGTTGGAGCTGATCAAGAAGTTTAAGGAAGCTGATAACACCATATCACGAGTAGTAGATCACTGGTTCGATAGTACCATTGGAGGTTACATCACAGAGTTTGTTGTTGACAGGGTAGAGTCATACAACCAGGCTGAGAGATATTTCTTTAAGGGACCCAAAGGAAATTTTTTACAATTCTTGAAGCTAGGACTCAAGATGTTGTTGCATGAGAAGAACATCTTGAAGATACAATAGATTGGTTGGATCTGGAAAGGCTAATGTTCAAAAATTCAGACAGTGACAACGACACAGAAGCTGGGCATACACACAGTGGAAAAGTGTTTAGAGAAGTCCATCTTGCAAACTTGTTTACGCAAAACTACGGGGAGGAGGGTTTCTACAGTGGAGAAGAAGCAGATCTGATGGACGAAGAACATTTAGAACCCACTAGGACAGAGAAAGGACAAGTTGAAGAGCTTCGCTGAGGAGGACCTGAAGGCTCAGAAACCGCGCAGAACATTGAAGTAAGTACTATTATCCTTCCTATCGATTCATTATTAAGCAACCAGAGTAATCCCAGTCACCAGAGTGTCCAGAGCACTGTCCATAGTAGTCCACCACATATTCAGTCACGAACCCTAGTAAGATCTATGGTAGATGAGATGAGACTTCCTATCTTTAGGGGAGATGGATCTGAAGATCCTGATCAGCACTGGTTCTTGTGTGAAGTTGTATGGAACATTAAGAATGTCACATATGAAGCTGTCAAAAGAACCCAGTTTAGTACAACTCTCAGAGATAACGCACTGAGTTGGTACATGAAGCTTGTCCAAGGACTTGCACAACCTAAGCCATTGAATCAGATCAGGAACGTGTTGATTGCAGAATTCAAGAAACCTAAATCAGAATCCCAATGTATCACAGAGTTGAAAGAGATAAAGTAGAAAGTGGTTGAACCTGTGTGGGAATTCGATCAGAGATTCAAAACATTGACAGGCCGACTAACTTTCTAGATCCCAGATGAACAAAACAAAGAATGGTTCATTGCTTCCCTCCTACCACACATCAGAGTTCCCCTGATGCAACAGAATATTGCGTCACAGGTTGAGGCATTGGAGATCGCCATGAAGATTGAATGAGCCCCTATGGGAGAATCCAGCTCAGGTATGAGTTAGATCCTGAGTCAGCTAACTAGTTTGTCTTTGCAGGTCGAAGATATGAAGAAAGACAAGGGAAATGATAAAAGAGAAGATATCTGATGTGTTAGATGAAGATCAGAAGGTCATGACAAGGAATACTACCCTCTATTCAATGAATACTTGGCTTCTGGAGCTCCGAGCCCTTTGAAGAAAGTCACCTTACCCTGGTGCGAGGCATGCAGAAACAAACATTGTACTGGTGAGTGATATTATATGCAAAAGTATGTTAAGACACCTACGAATTTGTACTGTACATCCTGTAAGTCTATAGGGCATGATGATAGGGATTGTAGGGCTTATGATCTCATGCATGAAAGGTCAAGAGACATATATAAGATCCAAGGCGAAGTACAATAAGAAGGAAATGATACACAATATAACTCTCCTGGGAGAGGAAACTTCAATCCTCGTGGTGGATTCAGAGGAAGAGGATGACGAGGAGGAATGGGTCAAGGCCGAGGATAGATTATCTGTTATAACTGCGCACAACTAGAACACCTTGCAAGGGATTGTCAGAACCCTTGTACCACTTGTAGCTATTGCAACTCATTTGACCATGTTATAGAAGATTGTCCTGTGCTGCTAGCTAAGCTTCAGGAAAGACGAGGACCTCAGCAGAACCCGCAAGTGCAACTCATCTATGCTAAACCTCGTGAAGGAGACCCTAGAGTCGCTATTATAACCAGAGGAGGTGCCGTTACAAGAGAAGACAGACTGACCCAAGGGAAGATTACAAAAGATTCAGTAATCAGGAAAGCTGCAGAGAAGACCCAAGCCTTTGATGCAAAGAAAGAAAGACAAATGTTTGAGGCAACACAAAAAGAATTTAGAGGAGACCAAGGTTCTTCATCAAAGACAAGACTAGAAGTAAGAGAGTATGGAATGCCCCACACATTTGATCAGTCTGCTTCGCCAAGAGAAGGAAAAGAGGTAAGCAAGATCATGGAATTTTTACATACTTCTATTAAGTTGATTCAGGATAAAAGCGCTGTACAAGAGTTACAAAATTTAATCAGACAATATGAGCTAGGAAAGATAGATCCCTTACTGAATAGGGTAGTACACCAAATTGGTAAAATGAGAAGGACAAATAAGGAATTACATTTGAATGCTCAAATAGGAGAGTATGAGATAGACTATGTGGTCCTCGACTTAGGGTCAGAGGTCAATGTCATGAAGAAGAAAACTTGGTCACAGATGGGAAAACCAAAGATTATTTATTCCCCTATCAGGATTAGGATGGCTAATCAGCAAGATGTCAGGCCATTTGGACGATTGGAGCATGTCCCTATGGACATTGATGGAATAAGAACATTTGCAGATTTTGAGGTAATTGAAATAGTTTATGACAGTTGCCCCTACCTCGTGCTGTTGGGAATTGACTGGGCCTTCAATAACTCTACTATTGTTGACTTAAAGAAGAGACATATGACTTTTGAAGGTGATGGTATTAGGGTCCTTGCACCTTTAGATCCCGATGAAGGTCAGTGATACACAGAGCCCATTAGAGAAGAAGACTACACATATGCACTAGAAAACATCTAAAAGCTAACTGCCAGACAACAAGATTACATTAATCGTATAGCCGATGGGAATCTAAGCTGCCGAAGTGAGAGTGCATGTTCATCAGATTCAGAAGAAGCACTGGAGAACTGACATAATAAGATGTATGAAGTATCCACAAGAAGATGTGCTAGATTAACCAGAGAAGTTCGCTGGATTGGCACAACAGTAAGTAATTTGCCCACCTTTGATGGTTTGAATCCTTTAGAAACATTCTCTTAGAACAGGAAGAGGATGAATGGACCGCGCCTCTCCAGAAACTGCAGGGCTGTTACAACATTAATGTGGATGAAGATGATGATTCGACGAAAATAAACATCGTAGAAACAAAAGGACAAAGAGATGTGGAAGGACCGAGAATTGAGCTGCCATTCATTAGACAACCGATTAAGATTAAGAAAGTAAATATTGGAACAGAGGAGACACTGAAGCTTGCCAATGTTGGAGATTATTGGGATTGTTGAGCTCCAGTTTTTTCATACTTTCCATCATATAAATACACTTATCATTACACCTTCTCCTTGCATTTCGTCAATAATATATCACTAATTACACCATAAACCTCCATTATCTCTTTTTATTCATCTATGTGGTTAATACATAGTTTTCCATATTTTTAGTGATTAAAAGGATGATTATACAATAGTTTTGTCGATGATGGTTTAATCCTATGTTTCTATGTCCAAGCAGCATGTTCTGTACTGTTCAGGTTCCGGTATATGCACTATCCATGTTCCGGTACCTGTATTGTTCCTGTTCCGGTACTCGTATTACAGGTCATCCGATACTCCAAGTCATCCGGTACCAGAAGGTTCTACAGTCATCTGGTACTTGCACAGTCATCTGGGACCCACACTCCATGTCATCCAATACTCTGCAGTGATCTGGTACTACCTTTGCGTTCATCCGGTACCAACTCTCTGCCTCTTTCGATACCAGCTTCATCCAGTACCAGATTGCGCCTATTCCGGTACTAACTCCATCTAGTACTACCATCACATTGGTTCGATACCCATATTCATGATTGTGTTCATATGGTACTAAAACCCTGGCTACAAGATTCTAGTACTAATTGTTCTAATCCGGTACCAATTGTTCTAATCCAGTACCAACTGTGTTAATCCGGTACTATAAATAATTCAAAATTTTGGAAAGCTTCTAGAGGAAAATCCGGTACATGGGTTTTGTCCAGAATGATGTTTACATGGGGACACATGAGAAAAAATTCACCCATATCACACGTGTGGACCCCCAGCTCAGGGGGAATGATTCTACTAAAATTATTGAAAAACTCAGACTGCCAACTTGCACCTCGATTTCTGTGCAGATGGAATCAGATCTAGAAATTCTACGAAATGGGTTTTGTCTAGAATATGGAAAATTGAGTAATAGGCGAGCAATTTTTCAAAATTAGAATTGGTTTGGAAGATATGGGTGGGGGACTAACTCGAATCTACCCAAATTGCAATAAAACCAAATTTTTTGAGGATTTTATCTAAAATTGTAAATTTGAAATCTGAACATTGGGATTCGGTCCCATCCACTTCTCAATGATTTTTCATGTATAAATAAGCCTCATAGGGCTATGAGAAATCCAATTATCATTATGGGACATTCATTGATAGTTAAGGTCATAATACTATTGTGAGAGTGATCTTCCCTTTTGTAATTTCTGAATTTGATGAAATGAAAGAGTTATTGCTCCTGTGCATGGTTCCAAGAATTAGAGTGATCTGATTTCTTTCAAGCAACACTCACCACCTGGGAAGGGCCCCTCAGAGTGAGTAAGTGTTGCCATGTTTCATTTATTTAATAGTTAGATTTTATTTCATTTACATTTTTTTAATTTTTGTTCATGTGTAATTTGATTTTTTATAGATCACGATTGATTGTAATTTCAATTTCATTTTATGAATTCATGTTTAACAAACACTCATATTTCAGTGTGTGTGTTATTGTTTCATCTATAACCATTGATCACAATCTATAACCATTGAGAAGTGTTTCCATGAAACCGAGTATGAGATTTTCATAGTTAATTAATGCAAAGATAAACCATAAGTTGCTCACATGATGATTTCATTATTCTCATTACACTTCAGCACATTGAGATCACAAGTTTGATTTCATTACTTTGAGGATTTTAAGTAAGCTATTAGAACTCTGATTTCATAAAAAAAACATAGAGCTCTCAATGAATTTCTGTCTCAGGCATTCTGAAATGCAAAATCAAGAAACAACCTTGATAAATATGAATTGAATGGGAATGATTATAGATCAGCCTACAACACAAATTCCAGAACCAAATCTAATTTTTAATTTGCAAATTGGTTGTGCATTAAATAAGAGGCAAAATAACTGGGTTTGAGAAAAGAGAAACATTCCAGCATACTTATAAATAGAGAAGTATTTATTTCCAATAAATGAATTAATCATCATTTATATACACTGGAACAAATCAAAATTCTGAGAAGGAAACTTGATGGAGAGTTAGTTTGACTGAGTTTTTAGAGTGATTGAGTATTATGATAAGTCATTATTTCAAGGGTGTGGTTGAAGAGTTAGTACTTTGTTTTACATATTATTTGATTGAGTACTCAGTCTGTATGAGTGATTTGTCTTACGAGTTTAATTACTAGCCTTCAGATTTCAAGTTGAGTTGATAAAGCTTAGTAGTCTATTTTGGTTTGGTTTGAAAATCAATTTGAGGGTACTCTGTTTACAACATACTTGGTTTCATTATAGATTTTGGGTACCAGTTTGCATTTTCTTTTATAAATTTCAGAAATTTAGTTGATTAAGTGAATCTTAGGTGTTGATTGAGTTTGATGATTTTGAGTTTCCCACACTTAATTTTATTTCCCGTACCTTTGGATTCCTTGCACTTTACCTTCACATAGTTACAATCACCAATAGATAGATTAAAGGTCTAACTCGTGAGATATGGCCTTCCCGCATTGGAATTCTTCCTAAGGTGTTAGTTTCTATTGTGAATTTCATTTCCGTTTGCTTGTTTCTTTTATTGCATTTAAGTGTGGATCCGCTATAGGAAATAATCATTGAAGGACAGAAGACTTGAGTAAGCTACTCACAATTAATCACACGAACATAAACCAGAGTGCATGAAGGACTGTGATCTAAGCCTTATAGCACTAAGTATTCCTATGTCCTAGTGATGAATCCTTAGTGTTAATTTGTTGCAGTGTGGGTTTGAAGATTGTTTGTTTTTCAACTTTAGATTAGGTTAGACTAGGCTCTGATCTTTCATTTCCTGCGCTTGCACCTCGAAGCTTACGATCCCCGGTTGATAATTAAATGTGGGAATTAATAGTGCATATATATAGCCCCAACATGGATGTTGCCACCATTGACAAGATTACTGATTTACTGCACGAGTATCAGGACTTGTTTCCAACCAAGTTCACTGATATGAAGGGCATTAAAGGGCCTATGGGAGAGATGAGGATTCCCTTAAAGCCAGATGCTAGACCAGTCAAACAGAGACCTTATAGATTGAACCCCAGATATAAGGAGAAAATGAAGATTGAGCTTGACAAAACGCTAGAAGTAGGGATTATAGAACTAGTGGAAGAATCAGAGTGGATTAGCCCTATGGTGGTACAAGACAAGAAGACAAGAGAGATCAGAATATGTGTAGACCTCCAGAAGCTAAATGATGCTTGTTTAAATGACCCCTTCCCTACACCATTCACTGACGAAGTGTTAGATAATGTGGGAGGCCAAGAGGTATATTATTTTACAGATGGATTTTCAGGATACCATCAGATCCGGATTGCCAAGGAAGATCACCACAAGACCACATTTGCAATAGAATGGGGGTCCTATCAGTATACGATAATGCCATTTGGATTGAAGAATGCCCCAACCATCTTTTCCAGGGTGGTGGTCGAAGCATTCAAGGAGTTTTTTCATAAATTTTTAGAAGCATATTTTGATGATTGGACTGTCTTTAGTTTATTGAAGAATCACATTGAATGTCTAAGGCTAATGTTGGATAAGTGCAGGTAGTGTCAAATTGCTTTGAATCTAAAGAAGTGCATTTTCTTTTTCCCATTTGGATATTTTTAGGACATATTGTATGTAAGCAAGGATTACTGGTAGATCCATCCAAGATCGCCAGTATAGTTGATCTACCCCTTCCTACAATAGTTAAACAGCTGCGCACTGCGTTCGGACACACATGATATGATAGGAAGTTCATTAAGGGATATGATCAGATCACAATGCCCATGGAGAAGCTGTTGAAGAAGGATTGTCAGTTTAGTTGGATTGAATAATGCCAATAGAGCTTTGACACACTGAAAGAGAAAATGGTTATTGCGCCCATTTTGTTTTTTCCAGACTGGACCCAGGAGTTTCATGTACATGTCGATGCATCCTCTATTTCTTTAGGAGTTGTATTAGCACAACCGGGAGAAGGATATATTGAACATCCTATAGCATTAATACTTGCAGAAAGTTATCCACAATTGAGATTAATTATACCACTACTGAAAGAGAGGGATTAGCCATGGTGTACGCACTGCAGAAATTTCACCACTATTTGTTAGGAGGACACTTTAAAATGTTTACTGATCACTCCGCGCTAAAGTACCTGGTCAACAAACCAGTGTTGGGGGGAAGGATATGAAGATGGTTGTTGCTATTGTTATCACTCCAAGAAACCCTTTGTGGTTGTAGACCAAAGGTGCTTGGTAACTTCAAGTAAAAATGGATCAATGGGATAACTCAATTCAAATATGGTATTCAGACAGTCAAGATGGTAAACAAATGAACCAGTGCTCTCAA
>ML781278.1:305564-319620 GCA_009831015.1 Picea engelmannii | reverse complement strand
CCTATCTAATGATCTTCAAAAGTGGTAGAAAGTTGATGAAGTGTAGTCCAGCCTTCCAAGGCTCTTTAGTTTGATATCCTAAAGATGAAATTCGAGTTGGATGATGTGTCTTCAAATCCCTGATTTTTTGCCTTTGAAAAAGATACCAAATTTATTTGAATAACCTTTTATGATCTTATCCCTCACAAATAGCATTCAAATCTAACTTGATAATTCACCATTTATCCATTAGAATTGATTTCAAACCATTCGAACTCAAAAAATCCCGATCTGGGCAAAAACATTAGCTTGCTGCCCTGTAACAGTTTTGCAAAGCATTTTCTGACATCTGATCTTGCGGGGAAATTTAGACTATCTTACCGAGCTTCAAATCCAAGTCTGATTGCATCACTGGAAAGCTTAGGATGTGTAGTCATCAATCGACTATTTGAACGTGTGAAACGGACATTCCAAGGCTGAGAAAAACGATTTTTCCCAAAGGCAGTTTTTAGGAAATTCTACAGGTTTTGGTGGTAACGGCTTCAAGGATTCTTTGATGAAGATCCTCTCTTGCTAACTGGTCTCTTTACTTCCTCCTGCTGATTCTTAGCTTGTGTTTCTCCTTCAATGAAAGTAGCATTTTGTGCAAGAATCTCTAATCCACAAAAGTTATGACTCGACAAAAACCTCATGACTCATCAAAACAGAGTGTTTTTAGGGAGAAAAATTGAGTCAAAGTTTCAAGTGATTTAACTCAATGACCGAATGGGAGTACAATTGAAGCTTAAGACCAATTTGAAATCCAGTATACAACTCAACAAACAGAAACAGATATTTGAATAATTATCGACTCATGTTTTGACAAGAGAATAGGTCTTTAGATTTTGACAAATAAGCAATTGTGACTCAGCAAATAGGAGGAGTATTTTAATGACAGACTTGAATCAGGGTTTTGACATATGGATTAACTCGACAATCGAAGGTAACTGGCAGTATAATTAGGAACATTTGACTCGAGCTATCAATCCATGCGTTTTTTGAAAACAGACTCAACAATTTTTTAACTGAGTTGGAGTTCAGATATGATTGAATCTCAAATGCACAGAGAATATAGGCCACATTTAATTAATCTAAACAAAGACTAAGCCAGAACCGTGACTTAACTGACCTGTAACAAGATTTGAGGCGGGAATTGCTCAATTCTTAATCACAGAAGAAAAACTTAAGTCACTTAATGCTTGAAACGCACAGCTGTATAATGAACTTGCCCTTCAGACTAGAATTTCAACCGTCTATTGCCTCTGAGATGAAATTGGAGCTTTAGTTGCGTGCCTGTATGAGAGAATTTCAGATATTTTCTCTGTTAATAAATACAAGGACTCGGTGTATGAAATAATGAACGTTTAACCACATTCCCAATTAAATGTGACATCACAGCGTTCATGATCATATCCATAAGATCTGCACACAATATTGAGTTTGTTATGATATATTCCATCGTGAAATCCTGTGCCATACACAATTTTAATGACAACTGACAACCTGAGCATATAAATGAAGTTTCGGCAGGTATTCCTCAACAAACTACAATGAGAACCACGAGATGCACCATTTGTCATGATTTTTGGCGGATAACAATGATGCCCAGGCTCACTTGATGTTTGGCGTGACCGAAAGCATGAGAGTTTTAAATTTAAACGTGACAAAGCTTTCGGTGGTTAAGGGCCTTCTGCCATGCGCCTCTTATCCACCGAAAAGGTCCACTTTCGGTAGTTAAGTGGTCTTTTGGTAAACCCCTTAAACCACCGAAACCTAAAATAATGAAACTTTGGCAGTGTTATTTTAGGAGATAACAACTATTTCAAGAGTATGATTTTGAGATCATAGTAAAACAAGGAAGAATGAACAAAGGCTCTGACCACTTGTCGAGGTTGGAACATGGCGAAGAACCCACCAGTTTGGAGGACACACTACCGGATGCACAGGTTCTAGCCATTAGAAAAATCGATGACCACTTCACTGACTTAGTCCAGTTCCTGTCAATTGGAATGGCACCTAGAGAGTACACAATTCCCTAGAAGAAACATCTAGTGGTGCATGCTACAGAATTTTCACTTATAGCTAGTCAGCTATACAAGATGGGACCGAATGAGATCTTGCGAAGATGTGTTATGGAGGTAGGACGCCTGCTGATCCTCACAAAAGATCATGAAGGCATCACAGGAGGACATTAAGGAGGGAAAGCAACTGCACAGAAGGTCCTGAGAGTTGGCCTTTGGTGGCCTACCTTACACAGAGATGCTAAAGACTATTCTAGAGCTTGCGATGTATGTCAAAGGGTTTGGAAACCATCCAGAAGAGATGAAATTTTGTTAGCACCACAACTGACGCTACAAGCATTCAAGAAATGGGCCATTGACTTCGTTGGACCTATAAACCCACCAGGGAAGTGCACAGGAGCAAGGTACATAATCACAACAACATAGTACTTGACCAGATGGGCCGAAGCTCGAGCAATTAAGGACTGTAGTGCAACTACAACTGCAAGCTTCATATTTGATGACATTATAACCAGGTTTGGATGCCCAAAGATCCTCATGAGCGATCAAGGAACACATTTCATCAATAAGACAGTGGAAGCCTTGACTGAATAATTTGTAGTCCACCATCAAAAGAGCACACCGTACCATCCACAAGAAAATGGGACAGTTGAAGCATTCAATAATAATTTGGAAACAACACTAACCAAGATATGTTGCGTGAACAGGGATGATTGGGATTTAAGTGTACCAGCAGTATTATGGGCCTATAGAACCACGTGCAAGAAGCTGACAATGCAAAACCCTTTTAAGTTGGTCTATGGTCTTGAAGTTGTTGTTCCAATGGAGTATTTGGTACCAAGCTTGAGAATTGTTGCCTTTATGGGTATGGATGATACTGGAGCTATTCAAGAGAGACTTGCGCAGTTGGTCAAACTTGAGGAAGATAGATTCATTGCAGGATTCCATCAGCAAGTACAAAAGGAAAGAGAGAAGGCCTATCATGACAGGCACATCAAGAAGAAGGCATTTAGACAAGGAGATCAAGTGTTGGTTTATGACAACAAGTTCATGAAGCATCCTGGGAAGTTCAAAACGCATTGGTTGGGGCCATACGAGATTGCTTATGTTATAAAAGGATGAGCTGCACAATTGAAGATGATGAATGGAGAACGGAAGGAAGGACTAGTGAATGGGAGTCTACTGAAGTTGTACTAAGAAAACCATCTACCTCGTAGCTCTCAGTAAAATCAAACAGATCAAGGGTCTAGGTACCAGGTGCAGTTGAAATTGGGTACCAGACACAAAAAAGACAGTCTGCACAAGGAGGAAGAGGAGGCATAAATCATAAAGCATAAAGAAAAGGCTGCACTGCGCAGTCCGAAGTTAAAGTACAACATAATAGTCAGATCGAAGTGCCTCGGGATGAGTCACAAGTGAGTGTTGGGGGCTCGTTGGGCCTTGGTTATGGAAGGAAGCGAAGAACAAGGAAGAAAAAGGAAAAAGAGAACTTCGCAGAAGACACAGTGACTGATATTGGGTCGAAGTGAGCAAAAGAGCAGAAAATATGGAGCGAAGCCTGAGAAAGAAAGTCATTGGACAAGGAGATCGGGGATGACAAATAAGCAAGGAATAAGGATCGTGGATGACTCAGAAAGAGGAAAAATCCACCATTAGATGATTTGGAGCACCGCGCGAGAAGGAAGGAAAGATAGGTTGGCGAAGCCCTGAAAACACGGGTCAAGTTGACCTAGGGTTTTAGACACCTAGGGTTTTGGTATCTAGGGTTTTGACACCTAGGTTTTAACCTAAGGTTGTGAGTGAGTGATTGTAATGTATAAATAGAGGTCTAAAGGGCCTAGATTGGGTTGGTGTTTTGGGTTGGTACTTTTGGGTTGATGTGTTGTTATTGTTACTGTTGAGTTGGTCGAGAGAAGAGTATTGTGAGAGAGAGAAGTGTTGGGTACAAGAGCCTTCTGGATTGTAAGATCTTCAACTGGCTGAAAAGATCAACCCTGTAGCTGGGTGTGTAGGGAGGGGAGAGAAAGATAGGAGAAGAGAAGATCTGCTAGCTCAAAGCGCAGGCAAGAACTGTATGCTTTACATCAATATAATATAACACAGTTCTGTGGATGTAGCCCTAGAGAGAGGGTGAACCATGTATATTTTGTGTTGTGTATGATTGGTATTTTGTATTTTTCCTTCATATACTGTTATTTCATTGCTAAGGTAGATCTGATAGATGCATGGAGTAGATCAAGCTGATAAGTGATATATGAATGCTTTGTTGTTCCTGTGTTAGATCCACTTGATATTCCCCTTGGTTATAGACATCTCTGTCCTGTAACCCCCTCATAGCTGCTTCGGGTGAGACTGCATCTACTTCGCAGGTGTTACCGAAAGGGCCAGTAGCTAGGGCTTGTTGGTGCGCTCTTGGAGCTGAACCCTGGGTCTGCCCTTGTGCCAACACCCTCACTCTTGCAAACAAAATTCTAAAGGGGTTTTTAACTCGTTTCTCAGGGAAATTGATCCCAAATACCCAATTGGACCGAATGTAGATATGTCGTTGATCCCCTTATCCCACAATGAACAAACTCGAATTTCTCCCCGACCACTAATGCTACTTTCCCTACATACACCACGTCAACATAACAAGCAAAGACTTAAAATATCACAGATTAATGGTCAAAGGCTTCCATAGTCAATAATACACAGTTAATGAGATAATACTCGAAATAGAATATGTCTTCATTAATATAATACTCCCTTAATTACACAAATATACATATGGTCATTCGATGCCTTCTTGACCAGAACTACATTCAATGACCTTCTTCTCTTGATGGTCGAATTCTCAATGAATGGCCTCTCCTTGGCCTGATCACTCTATCCCTGGCCAACCTCGAATGCCTCTAAGGTTCACATTTTTATACAAAAGGATCCTGAACTAAAGTTTGTTCAGATCCAAAATAATCTCACAACAATCCCTAAGGATCCTCTCACTCAAATCCTATATTTAGGGCTCAAAATCCTCTTAAGATCTAACTATCCTGATATCTCTCAACTCCTCTCATGTTCTGACACATTCAATAACGTTTACAAATTCAATCCTCACCTTCATCAATAAACCCTATCCTATGTATCTCTTATAGAAACCACTTAAAACATAGGAAAATATAAAAATTACACACTTAGGGAACCAACTCCCTTGGTAAAATGAAAGACCCCTCGAGGTCTCATAAATGAGATAGGTTTTGGAGGCTAAATGCTCCTACATCAGACTCCCCAGGAACAAAAATATTCATGATCTCCTGATCATGAGTTCCTTTGTTGAAGTCCTCTTCGATCCCAAACTTTGTGTTGTAGCCATCTATTTGCTTTGCTACCTTGTTGTTGTCCTGTTGCTATTGCAGTTGTCTTCAATTCTCCATGATCTCATATCTTTTTCTGTTTCCTGCCAATAACCTTGTTGAAACAATTTCTTCCAGCGCATAGAGACTTGTGTTTGATTGTCTTCCTCAACTCATAACAACTCCATGCAGTTACCTCCATCATTAACTTTTATACCTCCTCAATTACTTCCATCTCTGCACTTTGCAGGTATACATCATTGGAATAAGGTTTCTGCTGTAAGTTTTCACCAAAAGTTTGTATGGCATGTGCCATTTCCATGTCTTCTTTCCTATGCTCATCCTCCAAAAAATCATGCACCCAATGCTTCATATATTTAAGATGCATTTTCAATATACAAGACTAATCAATTAATTTATGCTCTTCGATTTGGTTAAAATGACAGATTTGTAGTAGACAATTTGTACCTCTACACAAGGTATTCTCCATAGTTCTTCTCCAATATTCTGCAGTACTATCATTTTCTGTTGTCATTTCCTCTTTGACGAGTTCTACAATTGCATCTTCATAATCTTGCATAGCCGGATTTCCCCATCAACATATCCTCATGCTGACAAATGAGAGTCGCAATAGGTCTCTCTTCAACATCCTCATTAAAGAATACTTCATTTTCAGGTTCATATAAACAAATATTCATTTTATACTTCGTTGCTCTGAGTTCTTCCTACACTCTGGAAGACATCCTTTGCCTTAGCTTCACCTGCAGTGAATGCCATCTTACATTATTCTTCCTCATTGTCCAACCACGCCTCTGGTCTTCCCCATATTCTTGTAGCCATTTCTCTAGTACATTAAGATGTACTTTCAAATCAATCATCTCCTTTCCAAACTCTTCATCACTCATTCTCTTTATGCCAACTATTTTGGCATTTCTTTAAAACTGATTGTGACCCCACTCTGAACCCTGTAGATGAACTTCAGTAGTCACCTTTTCCTCTTTCCTCTTTGGACCCTCCTTGTCCACTTGTGATCTGCAAAACACCCTTCCCATCTCTATAACAAGTCTGCAACTTGTCACTAGTACCAATCATCCTCTTGGTTCTCTGTAGTAGAACCTCTTCTTGAGCAGTCCTGCTCCTCAACTTTCAAACTTGTTAGGTTGCTGCTATCAACTGCTCACCTCTCTTGAGAATTGCAATTGTCCTCTTCTTCTTCAACAATCTAATTTGTTGTTGGGGTTCTGTCACAATTTCCTTTACATGAGAGCTCTACTTGCTCCCTTTTTCCTCTATCACAACTTCACTACTGTAATGGTTGTTATCCTCATTCTTCCCTACTACAATTTCCTAGTTGTCTACTTCAACCTGCAATTACAAATCCTTATGAACAAAGTTAGTTTAAAACATATTACATCAATGGATTCAAGATTTGTTATGATCTTGGTCTCCAACAACCCTTCATTTAATTCACTTCCCTTGAATAAATTAAACTTCTCAAGGGCACATATGTTCTAGATTGTCCTCTAAGAAAACCCCTCTTCAAGGAAAACCAACTCCCTCAATCCTCTGTCTCCATATGCAATTCTTGAGATCAAATACGGTGTTAAGTATCTAAATTCTTCCTTCAAACAACATGTCCTTGCTTTGTTGGTTATACCCTGCAATTTCTTCCCTAGTCATAATTAATTCATAACTAGAACCACAATTCATACCTGCAATCCTCCCAAGGATCTCATTCTCCTACTCTTCCTTTTGTTGGAATTAGCAATCAAATTTTAAATCTGAACTTGCATTCTCTTGTCAAATCATGCTTCTACTGTGCACTTTGTAACTATGATCTCCTCCTAAAGTAGAAGACTCTCTTCATAACATTAAGAATATCAACATTGTTTTTCCAAGAACTCAATCCTCAAATGCTGCAATGTTCCAAGCTTCACTGTTCTGACTGCATTCCCCAAGAACAACCTTCTCAAAGAACACTATTACACTCTAATTTTATCTCCAAGAGCATTTACCCTTTCTCTTATACCAAAAATGATGATCTTAATGGTAAAAAACCTACAGTTATGGCAACCTGATTATTTTAGGTTGCTACTCAAACCCTCTTAGGTGTCTCCAAGGATCTCTTTCAGTTTCTGGTCACATATATCCTAGTTCACTTTACTTCATGCCCTCATTAAATTTTCCCATAGCAAACTCACTCTCTATTTTTCTCCTTAAATTATTCGATCACAGTATGTATTGAATCCTTCTTCGTTCATCCTCGAAGAGTTAACCTTGAGGCCTTTCACTTTCATATGACCGAGACCCAATGACTAAGGGATTATGCTTTTAATGCTACAATTTATTCATGTCTCCAACGCAGAAGTTTTCAACCATATAACCAAGGTGCATAACTGTGGCAATGTGTTTCGAGGCTAAGTTATGGGCTCAAATCTCCATGCTAGAGGGGGGGGGGAGAGAAACAAATAATTGGCTGACATGTGTCAATGTCCTGGACGGTTGGGATCATTTCACAAATCGACTATGGTATTAACCTCCGTGCATTTCTGTATGTGAGATGGATATACACCATCCAATATTGACTACATAACGATTGGATGATCCATGATCCTTCCTTCTTGAACCTGTGAAATGATAGTCTTCGCCTGCTCTGACTACACAATCCGACGGCTGAGACTCAATCTTGTATTGATCAAATGATCCAAATGGATCGTGTTCCTCCTTTGACTTCCAAAATTGTGCAATGTCCACGATATTATCAGCACAAGATCACCATTGATCATGTCGTGATCAATGGTGGATCATGATCCTCAACCCTCACTCTTGCAAACATAATTCTAAAGGGGTTTTTAACTCATTTCTCAAGGAAATTGATCCCGAATACCCAACTGGACCGAATGTAGATAGGTCGTCGATCCCATTATCCCGCAATGAATAAACTCGAATTTATGCCTGGCCACTAACACTACTTTTCCTGTATACACCACCTCAACATAACAAGGAAAGACTTAAAATATCACAGAATAATGGTCAAATTCTTCCACAGTCAATAATACACAGTCAATGGGATAATACCCAAAATAGAATATTTCTTCATTAATATAATACACCCTTAATTACACAGATATACATAAGGCAATTCAATGCCTTCCAGTCCAGAACTACATTCAATGGCCTTCTTCTCTTGATGGTAGAATTCTCAATGAATGGTCTCTCCTTGGCTTGATCACTCTATCCTTGGCCAACCTCGAATGCCTCTAAAGTTCACATTTTTATACAAAAAGGATCTCGAACTAAAGTTTGTTCAGATCCACAATAATCTCACAATAATCCCTAAGGATCCTCTCACTCAACTCCTAGCTTTAGGACTCAAAATCCTTTGAATATCTAACTATCCTAAGATCTCTAAACTCTTATCATGTTCTCACACATTCAAGAACATGCACAAATTCAATCATCACCTTCATCAACAAACCCTATCCTGTGTATCTCATCTAGAAACCACTTAAAACATAGGAAAATATAACAATTACACACTTAGAGAACCAACTCCCTTGGTAAAATGAAAGACACCTCTAGGTCTCATAAATGAGCTGGGTTTTGGAGGCTAAATTCTCCTGCATTAGACTCCCCAGGAAAAAAAATATTCATGATCTCATGATCATGAGTTCCTATGTTGAATTCCTCTTGGATCCCAAACTTTGTGTTGTAGTTTTCCATTTGCTTTGTTACCTTGTTGTTGTCCCTTTGCTGATGTAGTTGTCTTCAATTCTCCAAGATCCCATATCTTGTTTTGTTGCCTGCCAATAACCTTGTTGATACAATTTATTCCAGCCCACAATAGCTTGTGGCTTACTGTCTTCCTCAACTCATAAAAACCCAATATGGTTACCTTCATCGTTAACTTCAATACTTCCTTAATTACTTCCAGCTCTACACTTTGCATGTATACATCATTGGAATAAGGTTTATGTTGTAAGTTTTCACAAAAAAAATTGTACAACCTCTTCCATTTCCAGGTCTTTTTGCCTATGCTCATCCTCAACAAAATCATGCATCCAATGCTTCATATTTAATCTGAATTTTCAGTCTACAAGACTGATCAATTAATTTTTTCTCTTCAATTTGGTTCAAATGACAGATTTTTAGTAGACAATTTATACCTCTACACAAGACCTTCTCCATAGTTCTGCTCCAATCTTCTGCAGTACTAGCATTTTTAGTTGTCATTTCCTCTTTAGCGAGTTCTACAATCCCATCTTCATAATCTTACATAGCCAATTTCAATATTTCTTCAATTGAAGTAATTTCAAACCAAATCATTGCTTCATTTCAACAACTACATCCCTTGAATCTAGATAAATTCCCTTTCCACAAGCTATATGAAACAATGCTATCTCCTCCACTGATATGACATAATTTTGGACCTGTCTATCACCACTCTTCTCAATACCGGCAAACACAAACCATTTATTAGTTTCAAAAATATGAGACTTTTGAGTCTCTTCCGATGTCCTTAACATATTTTCCCCTTGGAGTACTGGATTCTTCTAGTCATTCACTAGCTCTTCCTCTGCTTTCTTGAGTGTGGTAGTTCCTCCTTCATTGTCACCATCTTCCCTATAAGTATACTCATACTCCATCAAATATACCTCATCTTCAAGCTCTTCTTCTTGAAATAAAAAATTCTCTATTTCAAGCATCTCCCCCAAGAATAAAAACCTTTCTACCTCTTCTTCCAGAAGTTTCATTTCCTCATCAAATTGTATGAGAATATCATCCAAGTAATCTTCATATCTTCTTGGAACATAATTTGAGTTCTTTCCTCCCCCATCCTCAATTACTTTAGATGACTTTCCATCACCTGCAGCTACACACAAATTATCAGTTTTAAAAATATAAGCCTTTCTAGCCGCATATGATTTCCCAATCAACATATCCTCATGCTGAAAAATGAGACTCTCAATAGGTCTCTCTTGAACATCGTCATTAAAGAATATTTCATATTCAGGTTCATATAAACAAACATTCATTTTATACTCAGCTACTCTAAGTTCTTCCTACACTATGGCATCATTTGCCTTAGCTTCACCTGCAGTGAATGACATCTTACCTTCTTCTTCCTCATTGTAAAACCAAACCTCTAGCCTTCACCATATTCTTGTAGCCATTCCTCTAGTACACTAAGATGTACTTTGAACTCAACCATCTCCTTTTCAAACACTTCATCACTCGTTCTCTTTATGCAAACTTCTTTCGCATTTCTTTCCAACTGATTGTGACCCCACTCTGAACCTTGTAGATGACCTTCAGTAATCATCTTTTTCTCTTTCCTCTGTGGACCCTCCTTCTCCACTTGTGATATGAAAAATCCCTTCCCATCTCTATAACAAGTCTGCAACTTGTCACTAGTACCAATCATCCTCTTGATACATCCTCTTGGTTCTCTGCAATAGAACCTCTTTTTGAGAAATCATGCTCCTCATCTTTCAAAGATGTTTGGTTGTTGCTATCAATTGCTCACCTCTCTTGAGAACTACAATTGTCCTCTTCTTCTTCAATAATCTAATTTGTTGTTGGGGTTCTGTCACCATTTCCTTTACATGAGAGCTTTACTTGCTCCCTTTTTCCTCTATCATGGCTTCAACGTTGTAATGGATGTTATCCTCATTCTTCCCTACTACAATTTCCTTATTGTCTACTTCAACCTGCAATTACAAATCGTTATGACCAGAGTTAGTGTAAAACATATCACATCAATGGCTTCAATATTTGTTATGATCTTGGTCTCCAACAACCCTTCCTTGAATTCACTTCCCTTGAATCAATTAAACTTCTCAAGGGCACATATGTTATGTATTGTCCTCTAAGAAAACCCCTCTTCAAGGAAAACCAACTCCCTTAATCCTCTGTCTCCATCTGCAATTCCTAAGATCAAATACAGTGACAAGTAGCTAAATTTTTCCTTCAAACAATATGTCCTTGCTTTGTTGGTTATACCCTGCAATTTCATCCTCGTTCACAATTAATTCATTACCAGAACCATAATTCATACCTACAATCCTCCCAAGAATCTCATTCCCCTACTCTTTCTTTTGTTGGAATTAAAAGTCAGATTTTAAATCTGAACCTACATTCTCTTGTCACGTCATGCTTCGGTGGTGCACTCTGTAACTCTGATCTCCTCCCAAAGTAGAAGAATGTCTTTGTAACCTTAAGAATATCAACGTTCTTTTTCCAAGAACTCAATCCTCAAATGTTGCAACGTTCCAAGCTTCATTGTTCTGACTTCATTCCCCAAGAACAACCTTCTCAAAGAACACTATTACACTTTGATTCTATCTCCAAGAGCATTTACCTTTCATCTGATAACAAAAATGATGACTTTAATGGTAAAAATCCCACAGGTATGGCAACCTGATTGTTTTCACTACAAGGAAAAGACCTTTTACGGAGGTTTCTGGTGTTACAAAATTGGAAACAATTGCCAAAAAAATCTCCGCTACAACATTTGTTTTCGATAACGGATGTTTTAACATATACTATAATGGAAGTTGATTATAACTAAAAAAATCTGGGTGTCGAAGGTGTTAGCGGATGATTACAAATCAGTGTGTTTGTATTAGGAACAAGCACTGATGTTGTACACTTAACGTCAATCACCGGGGCAGTAAAAATATGCAAGTACCGGGGCAGTAAAATATTTAAGCATCAGGGGTTTGTCTTAGAAGCACTGGGGCTTTAACAATAAAACACACCGGGGGAGTTAAAAATAATTAAGCACCGGGGCTTTCTGGTTAGAACGCACCGGTGCGTTATTAATAAGAATACATTGATGTTGTATAAAATAATATGAACCAGTGCATTACCTGGAAAACGCCTCCGGTGCATTAAAAATCGAAACCACCGTTGCTTTTTAGTAACAAACAAGCCTCATTGCTTATTAATAACACAATATCGCCGATGCATATTGATAACAAAAACACATCGGTGCTGATTAATAATCCTAAAGTACGGATGCTTATTAATAACACAAAAGCATCGATGTTTCGTATAATCTTAACACACCAAAGGCCAATTTTTTAATATAATTTTGTGGTATTAAATAAATATTGAAACCAGTGCTAATTGATTACATAAAATCATCATTGTGCAGTTCATATGAAATGCACCGATGAGTTTTAATATTAAACTTGCCAATGAGATTAATAATTAAAATACATCGAGAAACATCGACCTGTGATAATGCAATTATTGTTATTTTTTAATTCTGTTATTTATCAAAAAATTTACATATATCTTATATTTTGATTAGTGAATTTGGATATGATGTTTGGATTAATTTGTTATATCATCAGATTTTGCATCTCTTCATTATAATATTTAGTCATCCATACATTTAATCAACGATGTAACATTTCACAGCGACATTGGACAACGCAATAGAATAAATTAAAACATATTTTATTATATGAATAAGAGGGTCTTTGTCATACAAAATGGGACACTTATTGATGATCGCTTGTCTTTCAATTGGGACAATATGCCCATTACATTAAACAAAAAATTCTAATTTTCACAGATAATTATGTCAAAAAAATACAAGTGCAACTTGCATTGATATCCAAATATATTGGTCATCATTCTTCACTAGAACTGTTGTTAGTGCTTGAGCTACTTCCATGCCTTGGGGTTATTTTGTTGAATGTTAGGTTGATTGTCTCGATTGTTTTTTTCTTCTTCAAGTTCCATCTACAAACATAAAAATAATTTGTAACGAGTCTATCTACATTGGTGAGAATAATGAAAATTGAAATAAATAATATACATGAATGTAAATTGAAAAGTGGCGTACCTACAAAGCAAGAATTGACTCATGAATCATACACATATGTTCAAAATCAAATTTCATGCCTTGTTTAAACAATTCTTCTGTTGGAATAACAATTCTTCTGTTGGATTAGTTCCATACTTTGTTTCGCACAAGTTTTATACCCCATAATAAATCATAGATTTAATATAAAGTATTATTTTTGTTTTATTAATAATAAAATGATAGAAGTAAAACAACATAGATTATACTTACAAATTCCACAATTAGTTTTTGATATGTCAACATATACTCACACTTCCCTTAATTAATAGAATGTCAATCAATTTTTCTGATGGTTTTTCTTTGTATGTTAGCACCTTTTTGAAGACATTCAAGGATGGTTGTTGTAAATCAACTTAAAATATACAAAAAAAAACTTGAAGTTGTTATAAGGAAATAACAATTACTCACAAACTTTGCTATCAACCCTTTTCTTCCTTGTCGTCCAGTTTTGTGTGCATAATGAGTTCCATTTTCTTTTCTTTTCTGTAAGAGAATATTTGAAAATAAATATTTATATGTTAAATTAATTATTTGTGCATAATAGAAAAAATCAGTGATTACATACATTTGAAGCACAGTGTTGTTGAGAGAGCTCCTCTTGTGATGCAATTATATCCAATTATTCGACCATGTCCTTGTACACTTTTTGGACATTCCTACTGGCATATTTTGGATATCAGCTCGTTGGTCCTCTGAGATTTTCATACTTTTCCTAAAAAAATAACATGACAATAAAGTGTTTTTATATTGATATATGAAAACTAAATATCACAAAATTGATATATAATAAATGAATACTTTGTATATAT
>ML781278.1:265651-277467 GCA_009831015.1 Picea engelmannii | reverse complement strand
TTGTAATTGTCCGATGACCAATCCGCAAAAGGGGATTTGGTCCTTATACAATTACCGACATGATTAATCCACAATGGGGATTAATCTAATAACAACAATAATAATAATGACATGATTAATCCACAATGGGGATTTAATCCAATGAATAAAATATCAATAATAAGAATGCTCTTCGCAGTTACATTATTTCAACACATATACCATCCATGAGTGTATCAACATGTACTAAACATGTATCATCACTTGTACCAAGCAAGTGCATCAACCATGCACCAATACCACAAAAAGATGAAATACAATCAAGATGTGTCCTCATAAATGTATGCCATATCCATCATAAAATATGTGCCAATCATACTGCTAGTAGGTGCCTCTAACAATGTACCAGAAGTGTACCAATCATGCATCTACTATAGATCAAGCTATGACTCATCAATGATGTACAATATGATCAACTCATCAGCTACATGTCCCACTATGTATCCCATCCTCATGTCAAATGCATGCACCAAGATATCCAACAAATATGCTTCCAACAATACATCACAAGATATATCAGTGAAACTCAAATATGTACCAGCCATGTACCCCAACAGATCAACATCAACCTCAATTCACTACAACAAATACTAAGTATCCAATAATATATGTACTATAAGTGTGCCTCAATAGATCAATGAAATCTCTAGCTACCATCATCATGATAAATCTCATAACCAAAGTGCCATTACTTCACTGTCACAACCAACATTGTTCTTTAAAAAATGTCTTAATCAACACTCTAGGGTTAGTACCATGCATCCAAGATAGTCTTTCAATACTCAACCATGTGTCACCACCATACATACATCAATTATGTATGCCAATATGTAATCATGAAAACCTACAACAAACAATGTCAGACCTTGCAACAAATCATGTCAGAACCTGCAACACAGAGTTATACCATCATACCATGTTACAACTCATGTGCACATCATTTTTCCCAAGGATTTACCACAAATACGCGGCCTACTACACAGACAACTCACGTATGTACGTGACTGTTACCATTGTAACCCGCATATGCTTTTGAAGATGACAAACTTGAGCTTCCATTAAGACTGTCATTTTTCTCTGGTTGTTCAGTCTTATTTACCCACTTCTGAAGGTGTCCCTGCTTCTCATAAATTAAGCTTTGAGCTTCCATCTTTTCAAAAAAAATGTCTTTCCTAACTTCATGCCTTCTTCTAGTCATGCTATATGAAGTCCCCATCATGGACTTTCTTCTTGTGTTCCAACAATCCTAGGATTTGTGACCAAATCCACTACAGCTGTAGCATCTAATGATGTGACAATGAGTAACAATGTGTCTACTTGATTACATCTCCAACATATTAAGGTGTTATGAAATCTTTTGTTATCTCTCCTTGCATACAATCTGCACTCCAAAGCTTTGTGACCATATTCATTACATGAGTAATAGTGACCATGAAAAACATTTTCATACCTTTGCTTTGGTGTCCTTCTTGAAGGTGTCTTGAATTTGCTTTGAGATGTAAAGATGGCTTCTTGATGTGCCCCTTGCTTTGTCCTTTCCTTCCCTTGTGTAGATGGCTGACTTGCAACATTATTTCCATCCTTTGAGAGTGAGGGACTTACCTCATGCTTCTTTGAGGTGCTTGCTTCAACATGTTTAGCTTCTTTCTTGTATCCACGACCTGATTTATCATTTGGTGATCTTTGACTATGCAAGATCTCATTCAAGATTGTCGAGCCATCCAAGAATTTTTTTGACTTCTCTACTTTCTTTCTAAGATCAACAACTTCAGCTTCCAACTTATGACATGACTCTTCCTTTTCAATTACTCGATTCTTTAATAGTTCCTCTATTCTTTTGGATTCTTCAATTTGGGTCTTGAGATGGATATTAACTTCAAGACTTTTGCTAATATAATCATCTACCTTCTTATTTTCTTCTATTTCATTTTTTAGTCGTTTGATCTCTTCTTCTTTTTCGTCTAATAGTCTTTTTAATTTCTTCTTGTTTTTTGAGCATTTCCTTTAACTTCAAGATATGCCTTTGATTCTTTCTAAGAAACTTTTTAGTGTTATCAGAAAGATAGATATATTCTATGTAGAAATGGTCATATTTATATTCATATAGACCCCATTCAACTTTCCTCTTAAGCTTTGATAGTTCTTCTTCTACCTTTTCCATGGGATAACCATTATCTAAGTCTACACATACTATCTCTAGGTTTTCTTCTTCACTTGTAGAGAAATGATCAACATCATCACAATTTGAAATATTGCAATCAGGGGTTTTTGGAGATTCTTTACCTTCATTGATCTTGATGGAATTGTCTTCAAGGTCTTCCTTTTTGCCAACATCATCATATTTAGAATCATTGCAAATAAAGGATTTTGAAGATTCTTTACCTTCATTGTTCTTGATGGAGTTGTCTTCAAGATCTTCCTCCTTGATTTGGTATGTCTACTCTAGCTTTAGCCATATATCCTTGGTGGTAGTGCATTGTCTCATGCTCTCTTTGATAGAACTTGAGAGTCCACTAAGAATGGTCTTGAGAGCCAATGCATCATTCTTATTTTCTTGCCTTTGAGCTTCAAACTTTGACTTGTTTTTCAAAGGAACTGATACACCAATAGATGCCTTCCAAATACCTGCTCCCATTTCCTTCAAGTGCACTTTCATTTCTATTCTCCATGTAGAATAATTTTCCTCATCAAGGATTGGAACTTCATCATCCATTTGTGTGTCCATGGATCTCCTCCAAGCTTGTTAAGGCTTATAGTGAAAGCTCGCTCTGATACCAATTGTTGGACACACCGACCACACTTAGAGGAGGGGGGGTGTGAATGAGTGTGGGGATTTTTTACAAACTTCCCTTCACAAAACTCCTTAGTTAGAAATCACCATTTACTCATTACTTATTGCCGTCATTTATAACTAGTTTAGACGTGAATATAAATCAACAACATATATCATCAATAAGTCATCATCACAAGGATCACAAAGAACATAAGATGTATGTACAATTTTCTTTTTATTACAGACTACAATCCTTGGGTTATCAACAACAACTGAATAGAGTTACAACTCCATAAGAGAAACAACTCTACAATGCAAGACTCAACTTACACAACTCAGCACCAACTGAGAAGAGGCATCAATCCTCAACATATACCAATCTGTCAACAGGTACGCGACCTGTCAGTAGTGAAGCACACATATGTACGTGCACTACCAGTAGTACAACTCGCATATGTATGTGACCTGTTTGTACTACAACCTGTGTATGACGTTTGAGTTTATTAGGGTTTTCTCTTTATGACAAACTCAAATCCTTTGCAGTCTTCATCCACATTCATTTTTGACTTTCACTGTCCAATCTGAACCATAATCAATCATGACACTTCCATACTCTCCAACAACTTGTTCATGCTCCTTAACCATACAATATGAATGATTTTCAATCATGTATAAGCAACAAGTATACTATGGCAGTCATATAATTACTGAAACATAAGAGATCATAACTTTTTATAATAACAATTTTTAGTGTTGAAGAGTTAAGAATTAGTACAATGGAAAATAATATTTATTCATATGTAAGTTGTTTTTTGAAAATTGTTTTTAGTTAGAATGAATATGTATAATGAACTATCTATGCAATTATAGTTTCAATTTTATAATTATAGTTTCAACCATATTGAACATTGTAATTTATAAAAATAAACATGATGATGATAACCATCTTATAACAAACATAAACAACATTTAAAATACACATTTATATTCGCTAGTTAACATGTTCTAATTATATATACCTCTAACACATATAAATGTCATTAATTAGCTTGCACACATATCTAATAATTTAATGAGGCATCGTCATTGTGATCACATCTAACACAAGACAAATGTTTTCTAACATCATCATCACACACATCTAACAAACATCATTTAACATACACATCTATCAAGCACATTTAACAAACATATCCAACATGACCTAACAATATACACATCAACATATAAATTAAATACATCATCAACATGATCAATAGNATGGACAAGTCAAATAACCCTAGTCTGTAGTGGGAGATGATGGATGATGAATAGGTCCTTCCTGCTCATCTAGGTGAGGTGAAAGAGGAGGAGGAGGAATAGGTCTGGCATGCTCATCTAGGTGAGGTGAAAGAGGAGGAGGAATATGTGTTGCCTCCTCATGATCTGGGTGAGGTGAAGGAGGAGGAGGAGGATGTGGAGAAGGATGAACACGACCACCCTCATCAATCGATGGGTATTGGACGAACGATCCATACTAGAAGAAGAGTTGTGACTATCATCGAGATCCCTCCTCGTTGCTAGTAGCTTGGCAACTATGACGATATGATGCATAAGAGGCATCAAATCACACAAGATCTCCCTCAAAATCTCTAGGAGCATAGGATCTAACCTAATGTCTCGCATCAAGGAAGGGTGGAATCCCTCCTCAGTCAAAAGTGTAGAGAGTTGGTCGCCCAACTCCAACCTGAATCTGGTATTGGGCCTACGACGCATTTCGTCGGGTATCTGCACCCGAGGACCCTCACCCACCATGGCCTCAGGAATCATATCCTCATTACCATCTGTTGGGGGAGGATGCATGTCCCCAATGAAAGTGTCAATATATGCAAAATATATAGTACAAAACAATAACTACAGAGTTGATTCATTAAACAATTTAATAAAAAAATTTAACGAACATGTTAGAATTATTTTTAATTTAATTAAGAAAGACAATAAGATGAAACTATATTAATTTAAACAAAACACTAATATCACCTTTATCATCTGGTGTGAAGAGGATGTTCAGACATCCTCACCAATCCAAACCCGTGTAAGGACACGACACCATGACGAACATGTGATCCGTTGCACTGCCTAGTAGCCCCAGTGCATCTGGGGAAATCCTCGCAGAAAACTTCGGTTGGCCACTCTTGGGCATCATTTCCCTCCACATGCGCAATTGCATACGATTACTCGGCCTAGACGGATAACTGATAAAAGTTGGCCTCGTCTCTGGAAACCTTTTAATTTACATTTAATTGTCAAGGCACAATAGGACCAAATTTTACAAAGCCACAATAGGGTCGTCTTAATAAATATAATATGATAACATTCTCTAGGGTTTTTCTTGGTCAAATACAATAAGGATATCTTTCAAAGCTACTAAATCTTCAACACTCCCTCTTAGAAAGGAAGGTATTATTCTTTTCATGGTCATTGTTAGGCTCCAATCTACTGATGTAAATTAGAGTGCAAATGATTGTCAATCCGGTGTTTGTAAGACTTAGATGCACATCCAAAATATATGGATTTAGAGATAACTTTTATTTTTTTTATGGGAATACCCAAAACCTATTCTAAGGGCTGAATATGGAAGAGATGCTAAGCTTCTGTTCAGAAGTCCTATTCATAGATCTCATAACAGTAATCAATAATTGTTTTCATAAAGAGTATAAACAGTGAGCATTCAAGAGATGTTTGAACAAGTTCTAAGACTTATCAAATGCTAGAAGGACAAAACTCTTATTCAAGAGATGCATTCATTGTCTTCTTTCATTCATTAGCAACTATCATCAATTTAAATCAAAAGTACTGAAAGCGTAAATAACTCAAAAAGAATTCATGATTATCTTAATGCTTGAAGGCAAACCACACATTGAATTCTTATTCAAGAAATCATTCATAATATGAGTAAGGCTTTGAAACATTAATCATATGACTTAGCTATGGAATTCATCTAACTACAGCAAGACATGAATAAAAATCATATACAACAAGACCTAATCTAAAACATGTATCAAAGATTACTTGAAAAGAACATAAAGAAAGAGTGTACTAGTTTGGCAAAGGGGGCCCTCCAATGCTTCACTTTTACACTTGAGTTGTCTCAGCTAAGAAAGAGCTCCAACAACATTCACATCATCATATCATAGCCATTATCAAGAACAAAATGTAGGACTGATCTCAAGATTGCAAATTCCAAAGTTTCTTCATTCACATTCAAGGTTGTCATACTAGTCTATGCTTTAGAGTATTTATACAATAGTTTTAAAACTAAAAATGCTAATAAATCTCTTAAATATCATGATCATATCCATAATATATTCTAGGAAGGTCGAATGCCCCCTTCAGATCCATAATATATGATCAAATCCCACGAAAATCCAAAACTGTCCATGATTTAAGGCTAAAACAGGGTATTTTCTACTGAAGTGGCCCTGTTTGACCAGCGTTGACCAGACACCTGGAAGGCTCAGATATTGAAGCTGATAGCTCATTATCCATCCTTGTACATCAGGGATCACGACCTAAGTCTTAGATTTCACCCAGGTGTCTTGCAAGTACACGAACCTAGGAGCAATTACGGGATTTAGTCAAATCCTGTAATTTCTGATAAATTTTCAATTTTAATGCCAAAATTTAGAAAACTTAATTCTTAAGCTAAATAATGATAAATATACCTTGCATAAGCTGTTTTATGGAAAATATGGAATGAAATGAAGGCAAAATTGATGGATATAGAGGCAAAAGTGTAGTTTATAGAGTAAAAGGAAGCATAAAAATGTACTCAACATTTCCCCCAAGAGGAAGTCTTTGCATGTCCTCATGCACAAAAATGTCCCTGAACCTCTGTCACTGATCTTCTGCCACCTCTGCTGCCTGCAATAATGTTTCCACATTCACCTGAGCTGTATGAAGAGCTTTCATTCTTTGATATTTCTCTTTATATGCCTTTTTCTGTTGAAACCACTTATAGGCTTGTTTGGAGATTAACTTGTTTTGCTTTTGAAGCTTCTTGTTCTTCTTCTTCAAAGTTTCATTCTCCTCCTGTGTTTTATGGCTTTGAGTCCTTATCATTTCATTCTCTGTTTTTATGTATCTTTCCAGAACTTCAATTTCCTTGATTTTTCTCTTCATTTTCCTTATTTTCTTATTTTTCCTATCAAGTTCTGATGTGGACCCACCAGCCACTTCTTCCATTTGAGTTTCTTCTTTCATGTCTTTAATTAATTGTTCCACATCTTCTCTCATTTGTTCATATGTGGAAGTTTCCTGTTCTTCAAAACCATCATTTTCCAATGATTGTGCTTCTAGAGTCTGAATATGTGCATACTGTGCTTGTTGTGCTTCATCATCATTTTCTTGTATTTGGCCCCTTTGAACTTGTTGGCGTTTCCTTGATTTTCTTTCATATGTGGTAAAAATCTTGTCTTTTTCCTCAAATTCTTTCTCCTTTATCACCATGCTTCTTGTTCTTCTCCTCCCCATAGGCGGTTTTGAGCTTTTTGCCTTGGGGTTCTGTACTTCTTCCTCATCATCGGTCACAACTAAGATTTGTTCCTCTTCTTCTTCCTCCTTTATTGTTTCAAAACCATTTTCAATGATAAACTGCTGCCAAGTCAAAATTTGCTTCTGTAGTCCATATATAATGATCATTTTAATAAAGCCACAGTGATATAAACTCTTTTCTGTATTCCTTCCTTGTTTTTGGACAGCCTTAGCCATCTTAGAAAGGCTTTGCAATAGAAAATAAGGCATGTTGATTTCACAGTCACCTTTTAAGTGTTGTAGCAGTTTAAGGTGATATAGGTAGATGATGCTAAATCTTCCCTCACAAGTTATAAATTTCTGTATGAGGTATGCTAATTCATCCCAAGGATGAATCAACCAACTCCTTGGAATTCCCTTCTTCCAATTTACTGCTGCTACCCTTGATCTTGAAATAAAAGATGCCCATGATTTATTTTTGAAATGCTTGGTTTTGAAATATCTTTCTCCTATTTGAGGAAGTCCAGTGACATGTGCAATGATATCTTCAGAAATCCTAATGGTAAGGTTTCCAACAGTAGCCCTTTCCCCATCAAATGAGTGAGCAAATTCTAAAGCAACTTTTTCACAAGATCCATCAAATTTCTCAAAGAAACCTATCCACTGTTTTTGCTCCAAAATTTGTATACAATCCCTGTGAATTTCTAATGTAACAAGCTTCCCTGGTTCACATCTAGACACCATACTTCCAAGTTTTAAGAGCAAGACCCTAAAATATTTCCACTGTTTATAAAAAGGAGGTCTAAAAGTTTCAACCCTGCAATTCTTTTGACCAAGATTTTTTTAAAACTTGCAGACTATGTTTGGATTTAATTCTGTGCATGGTCTTCAATAAGATTTTTCTGTTCAAAAGCAAAGGAAATCTCATATTTTTCAAATTCCTAAGCTGTTCTCTGTTCTTCAATCATAATTTTTTTTTTATATATGCAAGGGCATACCTGGTAATTTCGAAAAAAATTCTCAGGCTTCTTGTTGAATTCCAGCTCAATTTCTCTTCTTATAGTCGGCCTCTGCTAGAAATGAACTGTCTTGTTTTCAAAATGTACCACAGGACGTTGAATTTTGCACTTAGCTGTCTAGAAATGAACTGTCTCGTTTTCAAAATGCACCATAGGAAGTCAAATTTTGCATTTAGCTGTACAATTATTTGAGTTCGAACTTACCTTCACTAGCCGACTCCTACTTGAATACGTTCTCTTGCCTTTGCTCACCACGTATTTCCTTCAAATTCCGCGTTTTCTTCCACAGGATGAGAGTATTGTATGTTGACAGTGAAATTGTCAACATACAATTCCTTTTTTATCAGAGATTTTCGGGATAAGAAGGCTTAAGAGGGAACAATTTGCTAGAGTGTAGGGATTTGAAATGGCGTTGGCGTGGTGAAACAGAGCGTGTAATTTGAAATGGAGGTAAGTGTACACAGGAGTGCGTCGGCGGTTCGAGTCTGGGGAGAGTACAAGTGAGACACAACAATATGAAAATCGTTTGAGTCGTATCACTTTTATGAAGGGAGAAAAATCGTTGGAGGAGACTTTAGACAAGGGTTTTTATCATTTTAAAAATGGGTTGTACAATGATCATAGCTGAAGGTGGTGTTGTATTTGTACCTTTGTACTTCCTTCCTCATTGCAATCATCATAAGAAATGATATTTTTTTTAGAAAGTGTGTTCACTTGACTTATAACTCCTTAATTCGTTTCCTTGAGTAACCAACCTCTTCATCAAGCATGAAACCTTCTTCTTATGACCCCTTTTTAAATGTATATGCAAACAACCTTTAATCTATGCAACAACAATTCAGTCTGTGTATGCAACTTATGTCTTCAGAAACATAGCATTTTACAACTCAAAACAAACAATGTGTTTGTATTTGAAATCCGATCCTTCCTTATAACTCCTTTGGAAACCAAAATTGGTTCCTTTGAGTACCATTTTTAATGCTTTTGAGGATATATGAAAATGGAGTGATGGAAAGATGATGTATGGGAAAGGAAAGATAGGATATTTATCATTGCTTAGCTTATGAAGAATTTTCCAAATTTAAAGCATTAAAAAGGAAAATATATACTAACTTGTTTGCTCATTGTGTTTGCATGATTGAAGCTGGATGGAATGTTGTTGTAAGTCTTCAATTTTGATAAATTTCCTCTTGTATATTTTGCTTAGTATCTCAGGTCCCTTGCTGAATGAAATTGATATTTTTTTCAGGTCCCTCTACTGAATGGAATGGATACTTTTCTCAGGTCCCTCTGCTGAATGAAATTGATATTTTTCTCAGGCCCCTCTGCTGAATGGAATGGATATTTACCTCAGGTCCCTCTACTGAATGGAATGGATATTTTCCTCAGGTCCCTCTGCTGAATGAAATTGCTTTTTGGAATGCATGCTGTCATATGTAGAAGGCTTGAAAGGTTTTCAAAAATGTATACCTTATCCCCCTCAGCCTTATTTATTGACTTGTCCTCAAGTCTGAGAGATAAGTATTTGTAAAACTTTTGAAGCTGAAAAATGAAACTAGAAGTTAATAATGAAAATTATTTTTTGAAGAATTTTGATTGGCCAATTTTACTTGGTTTTCCAATGAAAATTCGAGTTTATATTGTGCCAGTTTCTTGGATTTTCACAACTAAACTCCCTTTTTCTTTTTCTTTTTTCTTTTTTTTTTCTCTTTTTTTTTTATATTTTATTTTTTATTTTTTAAGAGGAATGTGAAGGAGACACATGATGATGTCTGTCCAACACTTCCATCTCATTCTGTTGAGATATCTGCTGCAGAAAGTCTTCCTTGTTTACAGGCCTATTGTAGAGCTTTAGCCTATGTCCATTGACTATGAATGAGCTTGCCTCATCGTCTATTGTTTGTAGTTTGACTGGGCCATTATCATATACCTCTGCAATCTCATATGGACCAAGCCAATGAGTTGTAAATTTAGCTTTGAAATCTTTGAATTTTGAATCGAATAACAAAGCCCAGTCTCCTACTTTGAATTGTTTCTTTTTGATGTACTTATCATGCCAATGTGCCCTTTGTTGTTGTATCAAAGTGTTGTGTTCAACTGCCGCCCGTCTCATCTCATCCAATTGATTTAATTGCATGATCCTCTTTTTTTGTGCTTCGGAAAGATCTATTCCTAAATCAGCTGCTAGTTTAAAAGTATGAATTTGAAATTCTATAGGTAACAAAACTTTCTTACCACAGACCAACTGATAAGGAGTGAACCCAATACTGTTTTTATAGGTGATTCTGTATGCCCATAATGCTTCTTGAAGCTTGTCTGACCAATCTTTTCTATGTATTTGAACTGTCTTGGTCATGATTGCTTCTAAAGTTTTGTTAGTAGATTCCACCTGTCCATTTTCTTGTGGATGATAGGGTGTATATTTCCGATGCTTGATCTTATATTTGTTTGCTAAGTCTTTCACCATTTTAGAAGTAAACTGTGCTCCTTGGTATGTTACAATCTCCCGGGGTACTCCAAATCTGACAAATATTTCTTCAAAGAGGAAGTTCACCACTGACTGTTCTGTGGCTCTCACTAATGCTTTGGCTTCCACCCACTTTGTAACATAATCAGTACATACTAAGATGTACTACTTCCCTTTTGATGGTGGATTTATTGGACCAATGAAATCAAGTGCCCATTTTTCAAATGGCTCAATGTGAACTTGTGGTTTGAGAGGCATCTCATCGGTTGGAAGTGGCTTTCCCATCCTTTGGCAGCTATCACAACTTCGGACATATTTCTTGGAATCTTTGAAGATGGATGGCTAATAATACCCTAAATTGAGTATTTTGTATGCTGTCCTCTTATCTGCAAAATGACCACCACAAGGTTCATCATGGCAAGCTTTTAATATTTCTAAAATCTCATCTTGTCTTACACATCTTCTAATTATGAGGTCATATCCTGTATAAAAGAGATCTCCATCAATCCATGTGTATCTAGCACTTTGTTTAATTATCTTTTTCTTTTCTTTGGATGTGAGAGAAGGAGGTAACATCCCTGATGATAAATAGTTGGCTATATCAACATACCATGGAGTTATAACTGAAATTGCAAATAGATGCTCATTAGGAAAATTATTTGAGACAGGAACAATCTCACCAGAGGTTTTTAATCGAGATAGGAAATCAGCCACTTGATTTTCCTTTCCAGGTCTATTCAAGACCGTGATGTTGAATTCCTGCATCAATAGCAACCATCTTGTTATCCTGCCATTAGTAATAGGTTTGTTCATGAGATATTTTATGGCAAAATGATCTGTATGGATAAATACTTCATAACCAATGATGTAGTGACGAAATTTATTCACAGCATGTACTACTGCCAACATTTCTTTCTCTGTGACTGTGTAATTCAACTCTGCAGGGGTTAGATTTTTTCTAATGAAGTAAATAGCATAAGTCATAAGATTTTCCTTTTGACCCAAT
>ML781278.1:248808-262368 GCA_009831015.1 Picea engelmannii | reverse complement strand
TAGCAAGAAATTTCTTTTTCATGTCATCCCAGTATACTATGGTTGCTTCTCCCAATCCCATGAACCATTTTAATGCATATCCTTTCAAAGTTGCAGGAAATAAACAAAGTTTTTGAGCATCATTGGTATATCCATATGTTCGAAAAACGATGTCAAATTCAAACATGAAAGAATCAGGGTCTTCAGTAGACAAGCCAAAGAAATTTGGAAGAACAGAGGGAGGAATATTCTTCATTTTTATGTCATCTCCTAAAAGAGTTGGTGTATCAACTATAGGAAATGCAAATGTAGTATGTTCTTCTTCCTCCTCTTCATCATTTCCTCCTCCTCGTGTTTCTTCTCAATGTGATTCTCTATCTTCTCGTTCTTTCCTTCCTTTTTCTTCATTTCTTTTCCTTTCTAATTCCCTTTCTTGTCTATCAGCTTCTGACATTGCAAAGAAGTTTTCTGTTGTACAGTCAAATATTTACGTTGGAAAAAGAGGTTGTCCTATTTGTTCAAAAATAGTTTTCTTTTCTTTTTTCTTTCCTACAGAAGATATTTCTAATTGTGTTTGTTTCTTCTTTACTTCATGGGCCAATAGAACTTGTCTTTCTATGAGAGTTAACCTTTGTCCTGAACGTTGTTTTTCCTCTAACTCTTCCACAGTGATTTTTCCAGCAGTTGGTGTGGTAGATTTGTATTTTTCAGTTGTAGATGTTCCTGCTCCTATAGATGGTTGATTAGTTTTTGGGGGGCTTTGTTTTAAAAATCTGCCTTTATCATCCCTAAGTTTAGACATAAAGAAACATAACTTAAAATTAATTCTATTCTATGTTTTTTTATTTTATGTATATATGTTTTTTTTTATATCTCTAAATGTGCCTCCCCAACAACGGTGCCAAAATGTTATGCTCCAATCTACTGATGTAAATTAGAGTGCAAATGATTGTCAATCCGGTGTTTGTAAGACTTAGAGGCACATCCAAAATATATGGATTTAGAGATAACTTTTATTTTTTTAATGGGAATACCCAAAACCTATTCTAAGGGCTGAATATGGAAGAGATGCTAAGCTTCTCTTCAGAAGTCCTATTCATATATCTCATAACAGTAATCAACAATTGTTTTCCTAAACAGTATAAACAGTAAGCATTCAAGAGATGTTCGAACTAGTTCTAAGACTTATCAAATGCTAGAAGGACAAAACTCTTATTCAAGAGATGCATTCATTGTATTCTTTCATTCATTAGAAACTATCATCAATTTAAATCAAAAGTACTGAAAGCGTAAATAACTCAAAAAGCATTCATGATTATCTTAATGCTTGAAGGCAAACCACACATTGAATTCTTATTCAAGAAATCATTCACAATATGAGTAAGGATTTGAAACATTAAGCATATGACTTAGCTATGGAATTCATCTAACTACAGCAAGACATGAATAAAACTCATCTACAACCAAACCTAATCTAAAACATGTATCAAAGATTACTTGAAAATAACATAAAGAAAGAGTGTACTAGTTTGGCAAAGGGGACCCTCCAATGCTTCACTTGTACACTTGAGTTGTCTCAGCTAAGAAAGAGCTCTAGCAGCATTCACATCATCATATCATAGGCATTATCAAGAACAAAACGTAGAACTCATCTCAAGATTGCAAATTCCAAAGTTTATTCATTCACATTCAAGGTTGTCATACTAGTCTATGCTTTAGAGTATTTATACAATAGTTTTAAAACTAAAAATGCTAATAAATATCCTAAATATCATGATCATATCCATAATATATTCTAGGAAGGTCGAATGCCCCCTTCAGATCCATAATATATGATCAAATCCCACGAAAATCCAAAACTGTCCATGATTTAAGGCTAAAACAGGGTATTTTCTGCTGAAGAGGCCCTGTTTGACCAACGTTGACCAGACACCTGGAAGGCTCAAATCTTGAAGCTGATAGCTCATTATCCATCCTTGTACATCAGGGATCATGACCCAAGTCTTAGATTTCGCCCAGGTGTCCTGCAAGTACACGAACCTAGGAGCAATTATGAGATTTAGTCAAATCCTGTAATTTCTGATAAATTTTCAATTTTAATGCCAAAATTTAGAAAACTCAATTCTTAAGCTAAAGAATGATAAATATACCTTGCATAAGCTGTTTTATGGAAAATATGGAATGAAATGAAGGCAAAATGGATGGATATAGAGGCAAAAGTGTAGTTTATAGAGTAAAAGGAAGCATAAAAATGTACTCAACAGTCATCATCATTGATTCTGCACTTCTACATACTTGTTCGTTGTCTTGTTGTCAATCACAAATCTATATATCATAGGAAGTTCTGCACTTTTACTAGAATAACATACCATCCTGCGTTGGTGTTACCAACCTGCGCTGGAGTAGCGTAACAGTTTGCATTGGGGTTACCAACCTGCAATGGGGTAGCGTAAAATACTGCTTTGGGGTTACCGACCTGCATTGGGGTATCGCACCAATCTGCGTTGGGGTTACCAACCTGCACTAGGGTAGCATACCAACTTGTGTTGGGACAATGTACCATCTTGCGTTGGGGTTACCAACCTGCACTGGGGTAGCATACCTACATGCGTTAGGGTTATCAACTTGTGTTGGGGTATCTTTCCTCTACTAAGGATCTCATCACTTCCCTCTACTAGGGAACACATCACTTCCCGCTACTAGGGATGTAACACACTCGACCCCTAAGTACCCTTTCTAGGGATGGGGCATCAAAATTTCACTTACTTTAATCGTCTCGAATCCTCTTTCTGAGGTCTCCATCCTCTTCTACTCATATGTAGCTTTCTAATGACTTCTACCACGCTCAAATCCAAGCTCTGGATTGCAAGCTATGGGCTTTTGAAGCTCTTCGACATTATCAGTCAAAGGTAGGGATAATTTAAAGGATGGAAATTTATATTAAAATGTAGAAACATGGGCTAAGCTTACTAGTCCTTAATATGCAAAATGAAAAATGTTTGGCGATAGTTTCGTAAAAATATTCCAGTTTTTAAGGATTTAATATATCTTCTATCAAATATTGGTGATTTTTAAGGTGGAATAATTTTATTCTATGGAATTAGGGTGAATCAATTTTAGAAAAAACAGAAATTGGCGAATCCTTGTTTGGGAAAACCATGGAAAATCATCTATGGTCAAAGGCCATGTGGTGCCCACGTGGTTCCATCTCATTCGTACTAGCCCTAAGTTACTACATCCATAGTGGAAGTCCATCCACTGTCCAATCCAATGATGGGACTTGATCCTCGTTTACATAGAGGCTAGAGGGGAGTTTGACGTTCGATGCTTCAACATTGAACGTCCCTTTTCCTTTCTCCGCGCGTATCCCCCGGAGTCCCGAAATCCAAAACTCCTGAAGGAGCCAAAAATCTCACCACATGGCTCTAACCTTTGAGCCTTTCGACTTATCTACGACACTGCACCTCAAACCTCTAGAATCCTAAAGTCCTGCACTCTCGAAGGGTATTCCCTTATGTGAGGTGGTGTATTAAACACAAAGACAAGGATAGGTGGGTCCCGAGTAATCCACATGCCAATAAGCCATGTGAATACATTCCAGGGGGGTGACACATGGCCCCTTCAGTGGATGACATGTGTCATGTTTTTAATGGTCACATTGGGTGTGCAAAACATACAAATCAAGGTGACACGTGGCACGTAAATTGTGGTTCTATGTCACACTAGGTGACGTCAGTGTGCCACGTCACTCTGGACTGATCACCTTCCAATGCCCTTATATCTCATGGTCAAGATGTGTCCACATATACCCATTGATCTGTGACCTTCGTTACTTCGTAACTTCAGTGTTCGGGGAAATCCGTTGTGTGACTTCTTCCTTGCTCCTAAAGTGGTGAGCGTTGGGATAACCACAGTCTAGATCTAATGGTCATGGGAGATCCCAATACGTCCTCAGATCTACGACTCTTATCGCTTGGTGAATTCAGTGTTTAGGTGTTCCACTCGCTTATCACCCCCTTTATCCTAGAGTGGTCAATGCTGGACTAACCTTGGCATATATCCAATGGCCATGGAAGATCCTGAAGGGTCCCTAGATCTACGGTTATCATTACTTCGTAGCTATGACCTTTGGGGTTTCAGCGTTATGGTAGCTTCGTTCTCCTCAAGTAGGACTTCGTTGAAGTATCACACATGAGTCCCTCCCCTAGTTGATCATATGGTTAAGTGGGGTTCTCAACGAACTCCCCAGATCCAGAGCTCACATCATTTTGTAATTTCGGTGCTCGGAGAATTTGGTGCTACAACACCTATGTTCTCCCGAAGTAGTCAACGTTGAACTTACCTCTGCGTAGATCCAATGGCTAGGGGGACTCTTGAATACTCTCGGATCTACAGCTCACGTTATCATGATTGGTAAATGGATCAGGGTTTAACGGTGGGACAGGTCCATCTATCACAGTTAGGGTCACCACCACATATTGGTTGACCTCATGGGTAATCGTAGAAACATGTTTCCTTAGCTGGTTTGAAAGTGGTAAGGTCATAACACCCCAGAGTTTGGAAGCCAAAAAGGCTGAGCTCCTTTCAGGCCTAGCATAGGGTTCCCAGACCTTGGTCATATGGGTCCTCAAATAATTCCTGTGGGCTACACGCTTGGCTCTTATCCATGAATTAGTTAAGGCCATGGACATGATCCTCAGTCACACAGGTGAAGGGTCTAGAGGAGACTCCCTCCTTCCATAGAGTTTTAACTTGGTATTCCCGCAGAGGTAAATTTGAGTGGTCAACAGGACTTAAGCATTTCGGTTAACTCTACCTCGACTTTCTTGCAGACTCATGACCCATAACTCTCTTACTATTAAGCTGAGGCAAACAAAAGACCATTCAAAAGCATGGGTTCATATAAAAACAATGAGCATTTCTACCTTAATCATTTAATACAGAGTTTAGTCATATACATGTATATTCAATCATCACTTCCATTCCAGTACACAGAGTATGAAAATACTTATCAGAAACCAGAAGGTGATTCAACTGCTAAAAAGTGTGCATGTTTCCACCCAACCACAGGCACAACCATTCCTGAATGGATTTACTGTTGGCCACCCCCTGCTAGACCATGATGCTCTGAGAGAGACTCTTTCTTCTTACTCCGTGACAATCAGGGATGGAGGTTACTCTCCTCCTCCCACAAGAACTTAGCAAACGGTTTCCTCTGTACTAAGCAAGGGGGCCTACAACGAGTACTTCCACAGTCACCCATCTTCCTGCAGCCTCATTTATCATCTTGGACTGAAAACGCTGCCAACAACTTCTTTCACCTAAAAAGAGTTTGTTTCTTAGTTCTCCTTTGAACCATAGAGATGCAAGTTCTCTCCTCTCTTGAAGATTGTTTTTTTTTACTCTTCTTCCTCGCAGATCTGCCTCTGCCCATGAATCACCTCCTTTCTTTCCTTCCTCTGCAAGATTCCGTGGGTCTGAATCCCATGTTTTTGTTTAGGTCTGGAAGCCTTACATATGGGTACTTTTCCCCATCTCCTCATTAACTCTTGAGGAGGATTTTCCAACTACTAAGCTGACTAGTTATTCATTTATGGGTTAGAGGATTGTTTTGGGTTTGAGCAATTAAATCCAGTAAGGTACTAGTTTTGTGGGGGGTCATATCAACCATTTATGGTTCTCGTTACCATATTTCTCATAACATCATGATATATATTTAAAAACCCCCCTTTTAGCAGTTATGCAACACTATCCATTTTTAATTAATAACATAAATACATACATTATCTTTTATAATAAAAGGTTCACCAAATCCAACATTCACACATATTCAGTCTCCCACAGTATTTTGGAAAGTCATAGTTATATTTACTAGCTGGGGGGGAATAGGCTATTACAATCCCCTCCCCCTTAAAGGCACATTGTCTTCGATGTTCTACCTACCGATGTGCTCTGTATGTACAAAATTAAACAAAAATGGGTATGCATGTTTCATGGCATCCTCCATTTCCCATGTAGCTTCATGTGGACTAAAGTATTTCCACTGCACCTTGTCCTGCACAATGGTTCTGTTCCTGAGTGGGATTTCCTTCCTGTCTATTATGCATTATGGTTCTGGCAGGAATTCTCCCTCTGGCTCCACCTGAATCATAGACCAATCAATTATATGATTAGAATCATGTACATTTTTCTTAAGTAACAAAACATGGAAAACATTATGTGCCTTCACTGTGGGAGTAAGTGATAGTCTATATGCTACATGTCCCACTCTATCCAAAAATTCAAAGGGTCCAAGATATGGAGGTGCCAGCTTGGCATAGGCTTCCATTCTCAAGGATGTTTTCCTAGGTCTAACTCGAAGATACACATGATCCCTTGCTTTGAACTCTCTAGGAGTCCTTTTTCTATCTGCATAGTTTTTCTGTCTATTCTAGACCCTTTTTTAGATTTTGTTTTATCTGAACTACTTGTTCCATTTCTTTCAACATATTTGGCCCGATTGTAATTATTTCTACTAGGTTATCCCAGTTGATTGGAATCTTGCATTGTCTACCATAGAGGGCATCAAAAGGGCTCATCTTCAATGACTCTTGATAACCATTGTTGTAGGTAAATTCTACTAGTGGTAGGTAGTCTTCCCACTTCTTAGGCTGATGCATTACATGCATCCTTAACATTCCCTCTAACACTTGGTTCTCTCTCTCTATCTATCCATCAGTTTGAGGGTGATAGGATGTACTAAATAGTAATTTAGTTTCAAAACTAGCAAACAAAGATTTTCAAAAGTTTGAAGTAAATTTCGTATCTCTGTCAGATATCATTTCCTTAGGCATGCCATGCAGTCTAAATATTTCTTTCATGAAAATACTTGCAATATATATTGCATTGCAAGTCGACTTGACGGGAATGAAGTAAGCAACCTTGCTCAACTTGTCCACAACTACCATGATGGCGGTCATTTTGTTTGGTTGATTTTGGTAACCCTTTGATGAAATCCATGGAGATGGTTTCCCATTTCCATTCCGGGATTGGTGTGGGTTGCAACAACCCTGCTAGATGTTGGTGCTTTGCCTTAACCTGCTGACATTCTATACACTTAGCTAAGTAATCAACTATGTCCTTTTTCAGTTCGGGCCAACAAATTAGTTTCCTAGTGGTATTGATCATCTTCTGATACCCAAGATGACCGACATACGATCTTTTGTGTAGTTCATCCATTATGAACCTCTTCAATTCATCAAAATTGGGAATATACAACCTACCTTTGTAAGTTAGCAGGTTGTCAGTCGACAATTGATAACCCTCATACTTCAGCCCTATGGGATCTTGTTCTAAGCATGATTTTACAGTCTGAAAAATGCATTTGTTTCTTGTGCACTTTTGACTATCTCCCTAAATTTCGTTTCACATGTTCTTACAAATGCAAGTACATTACTTTCATACTTCTGCTAAGGGCATCAACCACCCTATTTTATTTTCCTTTGATATGTTTGATTTCAAAATCAAATTCACTAAGGAGAGCCATCCATCTATCTTGTCTAGCATTGAGTTTTGGTTGATCAAACAGATATCTCAACCCACTATGGTATGTCATAAGCACAAATCTTCTACCTAGGAGGTAGTGCCTCCACATTTTTAAAGCATGTACTATGGCAACCAATTCTAGGTCATGGGTCACATAATTGATTTCATGCTCGTTCAATTTTATGGATTCGTAGCAAATTACATGTCCTTCTTGCATAAGGACTCCTCTGAGCCCTTCCTTGCAGGCATCTGTACACACAAGGAAGTCCTTTTTTGGATATGTAATCTTCAACACATGTGCATTGGTTAGAAGGTATTTGAGCTCTTGGAATCTCTCCTCACATTCTGATTTCCAAATGAATTTAACTCCCTTTTTCTGAATGGAGGTGATTGGGAAACCAATCTTTGAAAATCCCTTTATGAACCTCCTATAGTATCCTGCTAGGCCCATAAAGGATTTGATATCAAATACATCCTTTGGAGTAGGCCAATCCATAATGGATTTGATCTTATCAAGATCAACTGCCACTCCTTCAGAAATAACATGGCCTAAGTAATGGACTTGTTTCTGGAAAAATTCACACTTACTGAACTTAGCATAGAGTTGATGTTCTCTTAGCACTTGGAGCACTAGTTTGAGATGTTCTTCATGCTCTTCCCTATTCTTAGAATGTATTAGGATATCATCAATGAAAACCAATACAAATATGTGCAAGAACTTATTGAGTACATTATTCATTAAGCAAATAAAAGTGGTCGGTGCATTGGTTAGCCCGAATGGCACCACCACAAATTCATAGTGACCATATCTTGTCCTAAAGGTTGTTTTGTGGGTGTCTTTATCCTTAATTCAGACCTGATGGTATCCAGACCTCAAGTCAATCTTGGAGAAAATTGTAGCACCCCTTAATTGGTCAAACAAGTCATCGATCCTTGGAAAGGGATACTTATTCTTAATGGTCATCTTATTGAGTTGTCTATAGTCTATGCACAACATGAGTGTGCCATACTTCGTTTTCACAAACAAGGCTGGTTCTCTCCATGGAGACACACTAGGCCGAATGTATCATTTTCCCAGCATCTCCTTTACTTGTAGTTTGAGATCAAGTAGCTTTGGTGTACTCATTATATAGGGTGTTCTAGACACTAGCACCACTCCTGGTGCAAGTTCTATTGAAAAGTAAATATCTTTTCTTGGAGGTAGAATTGGTACCTCTTCTAGAAATACATCTCTATACTCGCTTAATATGGGATGGTCCTCTAGGCTTGGTTTTTTGTTCTCAACATAGTTCAACACTTGTATTGTATACAAAGGACATCCTTTTATGCAATACTTCTTCACTTGAAGGGCTGATATTTGTCTCACTGAGATAGGATTTTGAATCCCTTGTAGGGTTACCTTTCTCCCTTCTTCATATTCACACTCCAAAGTTTTATTATAACAGTCCAATTTGGTTTTATGGGTAGCCAATCAACAAGTCATAAGATCCTAAAGGGAGCATGTTTAGGGTTGCTTGGGTGGGTAATCCATTCATAATGAATTGGCATGTTGGTATGACCTCTGTTACTTTTCTTTCGGTTCCGGTGGCTAGTTGTACCAGCCATGATTTAACATGTTTCACTTGCTTCAATTTACATTTCTCAACAGTTTGATGAGAAACATAACTCAAATTAGAACCAGAGTCAATTAAAATGGAAACTAGATGGTTGGAAATCATACCTTCCATCTTCACCACTGAAGCCTGGTGGTCAGCTTGTCTATTATCCAAGGCTGCATAAATTTGTGACATGCTCCTAGCCACATCATTGACTGTGGTAGCCTCTTGGAAGTAGTATACCCTCCTATTGTTCTGTTGCATATATGGGTAGTCCCTCAATAGATGTTCTTCTCCACAACCCCAACATTTCAAGGGTTATCTCTTTGTGTTATCAGTCTTACCTAAGGTTTCTCCCAAGGGTTTATTTCCACTCTGAGATGGGAAATTTTGCTGATATAACACTTTCAGTAGGAAGGCTCATCTTATAACCTTTCCCATGGTTCTTAAATCTTAAGGGTTTAAACCCCTTCTTTTTGAATCCCGTACTACTTTTCTTCTTCCAGTCTTCATGAGGTTTTGTTTTATTCTTGAATTTCTCATAGAAATACCTTTCCTTCCGGATAATGTATTATGAATTCTTTGGCTCATCAAATTCATTTATATCCAGGAAGGACTGAGGTAACCCACTAATAAATCATTGCATATTCATCTCAAGGAATTTGTTGATATATTCATCTATTGCGAGTTGTCCTAACTTGAGTTCATAAAACTCCTTGGTCTTCCCATTAAAGTATTTCTCTGACATATACTTATTCTTAAAGTATTTCTCAAATTGTTTCCATGACAAGTCCTTCTCATGGATTCCTTTCAAATTCCTAAGGTCCTCCCACCAAATGGAGGCCTTTCCATTCAGGTTGAAAATGGCTATTCGAGCCTTTAAGTTTTCAGAGTAGTCATGGATTATTAAGTACTTCTTCAAGCCAAGCAGCCAAACTTTTGCTTCTTCCCCCTTCTTAATTTCCCCATCGAAAGTGGGTGGTTTGACTTTCTTAAACTCTTCAGGGTCATGACTCTTGGAATAGTTCTTCTTTTTTCTTCTCCTCTGGGAATGTGAATTAGTTTTTCTACTAGAAGATTCCTTGGAGTTGTTAGTTTTCTTACTAGAGGATTCTTCCGATGAGTGTCTCTTGGCTCCATGTTGGGCCTTCTTTGAGGTACTCCTCCTGGTGTGGCCACTTTCAAGACCATGCTTTCATATCTTAGATGGAATTTGAGTTTTCTTAATATGATGTCTATCCACATGACTCGTTGTTGGTCCATGTTGCAACTTCCTTTGTATATTTGATAAGATTTGGAGTAAGACTTCACTAATTTCAGTTTTCTTTTCCTACTCTTTTATCAACCTTTCACTGTCAGCCTTACAACTCTATAATTCTTCCATGAGGCTTCTTATGATTTCATCCAAATCTGGAGGGGTTTCCACTGCCCTCCTATCACCATATTCTTTTTCTCTATTGTGGGAGATTTCCCCCAATTCATGGTGTGTCACCATCCTTTATGTTGTAGTCTTCATGTGGTTCATTGACTGCTTGAGTGATGATGAAATTTTTTTGGTTAGTTAATGATTTATTAGTTTATGAATGAGCAAACAATTCATATTTTTCAAAACATATACGAAAACATATAGTTTCATTCCTTCCTTCAGTAGAGGTTTAAATAAGCCTCTTAGGAATGTGGTAATATAGGGTGTTACCCTTAAATGTTCTCTAATAAGATTTTTATGCAACTAATTCATGAGCCCAAGCAGGCCAAGTGTTGTTGCCTGCTCTGATACCAATTTGTAACACACCCGACCCCTGAGTGCCCTTTTGAGGGACGGGGCATCAAAATTTCGCTTACTTTAATTGTCTCAAATCTTATTTCTGAGGTCTCCATCCTCTTCTACTCATATGTATATTTTTGACGACTGCTACCATGCTCAAATCCGAGCTCTGGATTGCAAGTTATGGCCTCCTGAAGCTCTTCGGGTGTTATCAGTCAAAGGCCACGTGGCGCCCACATGGGTCCATCTCATATGTACCATCCCCAAGTTCCTACATCCACGGTGTAAGTCCATCTACCGTCCAATCCAACGACGAGACTTGATCCTCATTTAACACAGAGGCTAGAGGGGAGTTCGACGTTCAATGCTGAATGACCCTTTTCCTTTCTGTGCACATATCCCCCAGAGTCTCAAAATACTAAACTCCTAAAGGAGCCCAAAATATCGCCATGTGGCTACGACCTTCGAGATTTTCATCTTATCTATGTCACTACACCCAAAACATCTAGAGTCTCGAAGTCCTAGAATCCTGAAGTGTCTTCCCTTACACATGGTGGTGTATTAAACGTAGAGGCAAGGACAGGTGGGTCCCGAGTACTCCACCCGCCAATAAGCGACGTGAATACATGCTCGGGGGGTGAAACGCGACAAGACAGAGATGGAACTTGGCCTCTTTAGTGGGTGACATGTGTCACATTTTAATGGGCACATAGGGTCTGTAAAATGTACGAATCGAGGTGACACATGGCATGTCAATCATGGGTCCATGTCACCCTGGGTGACGTCAGTGTGCCACGTCACTCTGGAGTGATTTCTTTTCAATGCCCTTAGATCTCATGATCAAATGTGCCCATGTAGAACCATTGATCTACGACCTCCATTACTTCTTAACTTCGGCATTCAGGAAAATCTGTTGTGTGACTTCCTCCTTGCTCTCAGAGTGGTCAACGTCAGGCTGACCATGGTTTATATCTGACGGTCATGGGAGATCTCGATACGTGCTCAGATATATGACTCTTATCACTTCGCAAATTTGACATTTAGGTGTTCCACTCGCTTACCACCCCCTTTCCCCTAGAGTGGTTGACGCCAGACTGATCTTGGCATAGATCCAACAACTAGGGAATATCCCGAAGGGCCCCTATATCTACGATTTTCATTATTTTGCAGCTCCAACCTTCAAGGTTTTGACGTTATGGCAACTCTGTTCTCCCAAAGTAGGAATTCGTGAAGTATCGTACGTGAATCCCTCCACTAGATGATCAGATGATTAAGAGGGGTTCTCAACAGACTCCCCAGATCCATGACTCACATCAATTCATAATTCTGGTGCTCGGGGAATTCGATGCTACAACACCTCTGTTCTCCTGAAGTAGTCAATGCCGAACTTAGCTCGGTGTAGACCCAATGACCTGGGGGACTGCCAAATACCCTCGGATCTGTGGCTCGCGTTACTTTGTGATTGGTAAATGGATCGAGGTTTAACGATGGGACGGGTCCATCTATCATAGTTAGGGTCAGCGCCACATATCGGTCGACCTTGTGGGTAACCATAGCAACAAGTTGCCTTTGGCTGGTTTGAAAGTGGTGAGGTCGTAACACCCCGGAGCTCGGAACTCCTGGAGTTCCGAAGCCATAAAGGATTAGCTCCTTTTGGGCTTAGTGTAGGGTTACTAGACATTGGTCATATGGGTCCTCAAATAATTCTTATGGGCTACACACTTATCTCTTAGCCGTGAATTGATTAAATCCATGTACATGAGCCCTTAGTCACACAGGGGAAGGGTCTGGAGGAGGCGACCTCCTTCCATAGAGTTTGAACTTGGTATTCCCACGAAGGTAAATTTGAGAGGTCATCAGGACTTAAGCATCCCGGTTAACCCTACCTCGAATTTCTTGCAGACTCACGGCCTATAACTCTCTAGCTGCTAAGCTGAGGCAAAATAAAGACCATTCAAAAGCATGGGCTCACATAAAAACAATGAGTATTTCTACCTTAATCATTCAATACAAAATTTAGTCACAAACGTGTATATTCAATCATCATTTCCATTCCAGTACACAAAGTATGATAATACTTATTGTTAAATTTTTAATTAAAATGAAGTACCAAGGCAAGTGTTTCTCTTCCCTAGGCGCCCAAGGGGAGAAATTGCCGAATGTGGGTCTTAGTCAAATTAATTTGTGAGATGCAAATTAAAAGATAACTTTATTATTAAAGTGAGGGTGAGTGAAGAGACACCAAATCTCAGCCACCCATCTAATCTAATCTCAGCCGTTAGATTAGAAAACTCCTCACCTTCCCTCATGAGGTTGATTAAGGCAAGTGGGCGCACCCATTCTTGGGCAAGTTGATGTAGCAACAGTCTTGTTGAGAGAGCAAGAGACTCTTGGTGAGATGCCAAGAGCAAGGGAAGCTGAAGCATTCTTATTGAGAGAACAAGAGAGAGAAAGAGAGAGGTCGAGCTGAAGAAAAGAGACAGCAGCAGAAATTTCTGGGAGTATTGGCATGCATTCCAAGGCTGCCGAGTAACATTTAGTGGCACCGAAATTGAATCTTAGCAGAGTTTTGGCACAAATTTCGTGACAGTCCGTACAACATTAATTGCCGTACAGTTGTACGAATTTCTGGTTCAGAAATTGAGGAGCAAAGCTACAGGAATGTCCAGATAAGTTTGTGTAAATATCTGAAGATGA
>ML781278.1:214204-248758 GCA_009831015.1 Picea engelmannii | reverse complement strand
GTCGAAGTTAGACCGAAAATCTTTGTGTCTATATTTTCTGAGTTTTGCATATTGCTGATATTTTATTTCTGCTTTGAAAACGATGTTCAGAATTCTCATGTTTCAGTTCTGAAATTTATTTCTGTTAAGTTTTTATATGCTGAAACACAGTGCTGAGTCTTATGCTGAAACACCACTGTGAGTAGATGCTAAAACACAGTGCTGAGTATATGCTGAAACACCGCTGTGAGTAGATGCTGAAACACAGTGCTGAGTATATGCTGAAACACCGCTGTGAGTAGATGCTGAAACACAGTGCTGAGTATATGCTGAAACACCGCTGTGAGTAGATGCTTAAACACAGTGCTGAGTGTATGCTGAAACACCGCTGTGAGTAGATGCTGAAACATAGTGCTGAGTATATGCTGAAACACCGCTGTGAGTAGATGCTGAAACACTGGGCTATAACATATGCTGAAACAGTGCTGAAACTGAGTTTGGCATTTAAATTTGACTGAAAAATCAGCGAGACTGAAACTGGGTTGGGATTTTGAAAAATTAACACTTATAAGAAACTAGAAGGTGAAGTAATTGTTGAAAGGGGTGCTTGTCTACACCCAATCATAGGCACAACCAATATTGAACGGATTTATTGATGGCCACCCCCTAGCTAGACCATGATGCTCTGAGAGAGACTCATTTTTCTTGCTCCACGATAGTTAGGGATGGAGGTTACTCTCCTCCTCCCACGAGAACTAAGCAAACAATTTCCTATGTGCCAAGCAAGGGGGCCTGCAACGAGTACTTCCACAGTCACTCATATTCTCTGTAGACCCTTTTATCATCTTAGACTGAAAAAACTGCCAATAGATTATTGCACCCAGAACGAGTTTGTTTCTCAATTGTCCTTTGAAACAGAGAGCTACAAGCACTCTCCTCTCTTGTGGAGATTGGTCTTTTCAACTTTGCTTCCTCACATATCTGCCTCTATCCATGAATCACCTCATTTCTTTCCTTCCTCTGCAAAATTGTGTGGGTTCGAATCCCCAGCTCGTGGTCAGGTCTGGAAGCCTTACAGATGGGTACTCTACCCCATCTCCTCATTAACTCTTGAGGAGGCTTTTCCAACTACCAACGTGTCTCGTAATTCATTTCTGGGTTGGAGGAATATTCTGGGTCTGAGCAATTAAATCCAATAAGTTACTGGTTTTGTGGGGGTCATCTCAACCATTTTTGGTTCCCCTCACCATCTTTCTCATAACATCATGATCTATCTTGGAAAACCTCCCTTTTAGGATTTATGCAACATTATCCATTTTTAATTAATAATATAAATACATACATTACCTTTTATAACAAGAGGTTCATCAAATTCAACATTCACACATATTTAGTCTGCCATAGTATTTTGGAAATTCATAGTTATATTTACAAGTTGGGGGAAAATAGGTATTACAGGGGAACACATCACTTCCCGCTACTAGTGAAGTCTTTTTGGATCACTCCAACCTTGTCTCTGAAATACTAGAACTTGACTCTGGACAGGGGCTTGTTCAACACATCTTCTACCTGTTCGTCGATGGCAATATATTGGAGTCTTACTACTCCCTTCTGTACCATGTCCCAGACATAGGGGTAAGTGATCTCGATAATCTTAGACTTGTCATGACACACTGGGTTCATTAACAACTTTATGCAACTCTAGTTGTCATAAAAGATACAAGTTTCCTTCAACTCGATATCAAATAATTCTATGATCAAATTCTGAAGTCACGCTGCTTTGGCATAAGCTGACCATGCCAGCTGACCCTCGCTGATTCATGAGATCTCAAATAATCCCATACTAAAGAAACATCAAGATGTACTTTTTTGGTCTGTGACATTTCCTACCCAATCTGAATCTATGTAGCCTTGCAAATCGTATCTCATAATCTGAGATATATCTGGGTCCATAATCGATTGTACCCTTTAGGTACCTCATCACATATTTTGTCATGATAAGGTGAACATGTCTTTCATCGAAAAACATATATCTGTCCTTATGTTCTTTGAACCAAATTTTCCCAACATATTGTACCAAACTGGTACACTTGCTCAACTGCAATTCAATATGCATAATCATGTGCTTTCTTTATGTGATTTTTGCAAAGCACTATCTATCTCACTATAAGATAGTATGTCCTCTACTCTCTCTGCAATTATTCCTTCTGAAACTAGGACTCTACTCCTGCAACTGTTTTTTCTAAAACTAAGAATCACTGCTCCATTATGACTGTAGCTTCTAAACTATGAGAGTATCTTCTCTACTCCATCATGATAACAGAATCATTTTCTTCCTCTAAATCGCATACTACATCGACTTCTTTTAATGGAAAATGGATGTTCTATATATACTTCTTTTAATGGAACATGGATGTTCTATATATACTTCTTTTGGTTACTGGAGCAAATGTTTGTCATAGTATTATCCTTTGGATGAAAATCATCCTTTGTATATCTCTATGAATGGTTCTGGGGAGGTTGTTCCTCTTTACTGGATTGTGAGGGTTGACCCCCTCTGAACTCTAGTTCCTTTTGAGTTGGTGTTTGGTGGGGCCTTCTGCCTCACCACTGGTGGATCCATATTATCCTCATGATATGGCTTGTCAATTATTTATGGCTTTGCATCCTGCAAAGTGTCACAGGACCATGCTGGTCTCTTCTGGGTTACTGCAATGGTTTTGGGTTGGCCCTTCTCACTCTACTAATTTTTCCTGCTCCCTCTAAGCCTTGAATTATTATGAGTCTACAATAAACTCAGAGTCTATGCAAGATATACTTGGTGTTGGATACCAAGTCTTAATATGAAAAGTTGAATCAGACTTCAAATTTTTTTTGCTTCCTGTCATGGTGGCTTCAATATCCATTGACTAGGTCTTCTCATCGCAAAACTACAAAACACTGTGAGTTCTATTCTAATGTGCCTGTTTTACCATAGACAATGTCACGTCATTGTCACCCAACCATAGGCATTTACATATACCACCCCCGAGCACATAAAATATTTCTTGATTTTAAATGAGTCCTTGCTGGATTCTCGTACCAGGGATAATGAACCAACAAACTAAGATAAAAAATGCATAAAATCAAATGTTAATAAACTTAAAACTGAAATCAAATATGAAGGGTGCATACCTGGAGCGTTTGTTTTTCAGACTGTTTGTTTTGATATGTATGATGTCTGGATGAATAATGATACTTATTCACAACTTGTACTTGATCCTCATGGTATAACAATTCTCCAACTCTTTTACTTGAAGTTTTAATGTGGAAATAAACGAGATACAACTATAAATATCACTTGATATGAATCAAGTGCTTCAGAAGCGCTAAGTCCTATATCCAGATATAGTTCATCTAGATGATCTTCTTTTATCCTTTTTCGATCATGTTCATCGTCTCCTGTGAAATGGGCATGATGCCTTTTAAATTTCCTGGTTTTATTTTGGCCTTTTGCTTGGGGACAATTTCTTGCAATATGTCCCATCTTCTAGAAAATGAAGCATCTGAAGTTTGAGAGATCTTTATGAGAATCTTGTCCTTTATGATGCTTTTGAAATATTTTATGAGAGTGAACTTGTTTCTTGTTCTTTGCTTTCTTGCGTGAGTTGTTAGGGATTGATCTTCATTGATTTCTATCTTTTCCTTTCTTCCCTCTAATATGGCTTCTTCTTGAGTAAAATCTTCCCACCACCTCCTGAACTTAGTTAACTTTATTCTAGAGTACATTCCTTAGATGAAGGATTCCCAAGGATTCATAAGACCATTTAATGTGGTCATTGTTATCTCAACCTCTTCAACTGAGTCTCCAATAGCTTCAACTTGTTCTTTAATCTGGGACACTCTTCTAAAGTAGGATTGTATGGTTTCTGAATTTTGCATCTTTACATTCTTGAGTTGTGTCCTCAAGGTCATTTTTCGATTGATGTTTTTTCCTTCAAATAGACGGGATAAGGTATTCATCATTTGCTTTGGATTTTTTATTGCTGAAACACGAGGAATCAAATGTTTCTTGATGGAATCGACAATAATCCTCTTTTCTTCGATCAAATCCTTCTTATATTTGGCTTTGTCATCATCTTCCTCTGGCTCTTCAATATCTTATTCAACAAAACTTGCAAGGTCATTATCTTCTAGAATGATCATTACTATGTGCTTCCATGCTCGGAAGTCATCACCTCCTTCAAGATTTTTGTCAAGCCTGGTAATGGTAGTCAACCTTCCCGAAACAATTAAAAATAACAAATAAATTTTCAAGATGAGGATCTTAGACCTTACTAGAGAGATTGGTGAGTCAAATACAAAATCTATCACAAAATCTGCAATAGTTGCAACCATGCCTAGGGTTTATGAGGAAACCCTAATTTTTCAACCTCAAATTTCAAAATTTTGATCCAGGGACTAGATGCGCCCTCCTGAGGAGAGCTCCTAGGTGTGGTTAATTTCTCCAACATCCTCCTTAAATAGGGAAAATGTAACACTTAGGGTTTATGCAGAAACCCTAATTTTGTAGCAGTTGCAACATTAAAAACATAATCTTGGAGAGGGTGCCTTGAGGCTAGACACTTGTTTATAAACTGCGAGTTGGTCTCTTTCAGGCCTGCTCTCATACCATGTTGATATTTTACTTATGCAACTAGCATTTACAATTCTTATTTATTATTACAATCACTTAGCACATTAACTGCATATATAAGATCACTGAAAGAGAGGCAATCTCATAAACAAGATAGACACAAAGACTATCCTGGGAAACCCTCTAGGGGAAGAAAACTCAACAAAATTCCTCAATATAGATTAGCCAACCAAGAACAATGCTTCTCTCCAAGAGAGAACTAACAAAGTAGAAGATCCTCTTCTACTCCTTCACTAGGAAAGAGTAGCGCACCACTTGACCAAGATGTATCCAAGAGATAGACCAAAAACCATTCTTGACGTCACACCTAGCAGCAGTAGTTTCTCCTCCAAGTCTTGCACACTTTTCCTCTTGTTGCAGAGCTTATGAGTGAGTGAAAAAGTGAGGCACTATCTGTTATCTCTTCAGGAGTCCTTCTAGGTTGTAGCTTGAAGAAGCCTGGTAACTTAAATTATGTTTTGGTCTTATGTGTTTTTTTGGATCAAATGGGATAACTTAACCAGCTGGTTCGCTCTCAAGACACTCAAATATATATAACCAGGTAATACAAGGCTTTCAAGAGTTAATAATCAGATGAATAACTGAATTTGGTGGGTGAAGAAGACTATATTTATCAACCAGACCATATATATATGATGGGATGAATAAATATAGCACATATTACTATTCAATCAATGTTTATGAATTGAAAGGGTGAGATGACAGTCACCTGCAATTAGACAAACTTAGATAAAAAGTAATCATTCAAAGTACAGAAATAGAAAGAAGATGGAAATTTGATACTAACTGAGAAATAAGCTTGTGTATATATATTATATGTAAGAAAGGTCTATTACAAAAGTAATATAGTTTAGTCTCCAGATTCGAACCTCCACTTCATCTCAAGTTCCAGGCTTTATAGCCTTTACAACATCTTTCCAGATCCTAAGAAACTGGATCGAATTTACTAAAGATAGAAGGTCAAAACAATTTTCAATAAACTAGGAAAATATCCTATTTAATATGTCAAAATCTTATCTTGATATTCTTCGTGGTCTTCGACAGCTACAACAGGTCCTGAGACGCTGATGGATGAGGTCGAAAATGCCACCTTGGAAGACATGTCATTTTTTGCCACAAATAGGCAACAAACTTTATCTCTTTCACCTTGCTGGCACCTCCAAAACTGGAACAACACATTGAAACAGATCCTCTTAATTATAACCTTCACTTAGAAACCATCCCCGTGCCCTTTAGAATGATAAAACTTGGATCTGTGCAAAAAGAGTGCCATTCTTCCCTTCTCTGCGCTTTCGGTGGCTAAAGAGCCAAAATTCTAACCTATAAGCCAATGAAAGCTCTGCTTTCGGTGGATAAGGACAGTTGTGAAAGCCTGCCTAAGCCATTGAAAGATATGTTTTGAAACAGTCTTCAAAATTGCAAAAATGCATTTTCTCCGAAGTTTCTGATCTTCAAGGCTGCTCATCTGGGGCCTCTGCAGCCTGAGCAAGGTTTGGTTTATGAACAGGGTTGATAGCAGCCTCTAGATTTTCAACAAGGTTGATAGCTGCCTCTGCTAGGATTTTTAGGTCAGGGTGTGCTCCTATACTATAGTACTACTCAACATTCGTACTATGTATCTATTCTTAGTTTATATATATCACTATGTGTAAGCTTTTAGATTATTCATTTAGGCTTAACACATGTATCTGAATAAGTGACATGTACAAGATCTTAGCATCTTTTGTTTTACTGAAATGGCTATGTTCACCCAAGTCTCTCATATCCCTGATCTTTATCCCTTCAAGCAACAAAATCAGAGTATAGGCTAGATGTATAACCCAACTACTGTTGGATGATTTTAATTGATGATGATTTGCCATGTTGATACTCTAATAGCTATATTCATCAACCTCTGGCATTCTAGTATTCTGAAGAAGGGTCACTGAAGGGATTTCCATAATTCTACAATTTTCCTCTATATTCTGCATGAGCAAGATGACAAGTAGAAGATTTTCCATTTGAGAAAAACAACAACCTGAAACATGGGTGGTTTTCTTCCATATATGTGAACTTCTGCACTCTTTAATATCATAATCGACCCTTAGTATGTTGAAAACCACAACCAAAGTGACTGCCAGATAAAGATCCAACACTCCCAACAAGTATGTGATTAGGAAAACATGTGCTTCTGCATTATACAGTTCAGTGAATATATATATCATCCTTATTCACGAACCAAGATTAAAGAATAGAAGGACCATTCTGCAATGTCCCCATTACTTGTTGAATTTACCCACCTCTGATGCATGGAACTTGAATGCCTCTTTTGGAACATTACCCCCAAATAGCACCGCACACTATCACAGATTGATGTTTCTCCAAGGAAGAAAAGAAAACATAGAAGCAATGCACCTCCACATGTTTTTAACCCGATTCTTCCCCTTAAGGCAATGATGCTTTTATTCAAGCAAACAAATGACATGTGCAGCTTTGATGTAAATTGGGGATGTGTCCAAAACGATAGAGTATCACTTCGCTTTCCAGCTGCTAGGTACTTGCATGCTGGAAGTTTGATTTTTGCAAGCATGTGAAATCCGATCAAGATCTGACTTGGATGAGTTTGTTGTTACAGGAGAATCGACTGGATTGAAGCCTTTGTTGCTTCCTCCTCGAGCCTTCCAACAAAACTTGTAGTCTCTTACGCTTCCACCACTCCAACATCAAAATTATGTTTTGTAGTCCATCCATCACATTTCCAGCATGAAGCATCGCTTGACACTCTTCTGGTCGCAGGCCTAGAGTGCTTGGTCTGCTATTCTGGTTGAATGAAACTCTAAGGCGATATGCCTGATCTAGAGCGACATAGAAAATTTGATGTTGCATCAATACAGAATTGAGGAGGAGCTTAGCGCTATGCTTGGTGTGTCGACATGCAACTTGATTTGTGGTTTGATCTATGGGTTTATGTGTCGACTTGTGGCTAAGGTATATGCGCTTTGTCAACTCTAGACTTAGGCATATGTACTAGAGTTAATTTGTAGTGTGACTTATGTGTTGGTTTATGCCTTGTGATTTGGGATATGACTTGGAGTTACCATATAATTGATACATGGTATTAGCATAGGATTAAAATAAGACACATGCACACACCCCTTTTTTATTTGGCAAGAGTTTATAATTACAAATCTAAAAAGGTAAAAACTAGGGTTTCTAAGCAATACTAACTAGATTTTGGAATGTAGGTCAGAAGATACTATGGACAAAAAACGATCAACGAGAGTTTGATGAAGGATTCATTTTTAAGAAAAGGCTTATGACATAATGCAAAATGAGAAAATAGTTTAGACAATTTTAGCACAAATGAATAAAGTGCCTTAAAATTTACAAAACCATTTGAGGAGATAACACTATCCTCCCTTATAAATAGTAGTCTGGCCTCCCTAAATTAGGTTTGGACCGACCTTTCACTTTACCCTTTTAATTTAAATTTAATTGTCAAGGCACAATAGGGCCGACTTTTACAAAGGCACAATAGGGTCATCTTAATAAATATAATATGAGAACATTCTCTAGGGTTTGTCTTGGTCAAATACAATAAGGATATCTTCCGAAGATACTCAATATTCAACAATATCATAGCACAAAATTTGTCTAGCGCTATACAAAACTGTCGCAAAAAAATGGCAGACCACCTGATACATCGTGGCCTTTGTACGAATGAATCAACATAATACAAAGGAGGGAAACTAATGCGCTGTCCATCACTAGTAAAGTGGGCTATGGTAGTCACTAATAGTGAGAGGCACCTAACCTCCTCTACACCGAAAAAGGAAATTTTCAGTTGTCCACCAAACACCTGAAAATCGGTTGGGGATAATACATCAACCCCAATATATCGCTGAGATCATATGCGCTGACTCTCAGCTACAACACCTACTTGGACATCTAGGAACTGGGGAAAATCCTCCCCTCTTATGGATAGCCGAGTGATAAAGTAAATATCCTCCTCAGTGGGATGGTACCACTGATCCGCACCCACACAAAAAGTCTGTCGATGGACATCCATCGACAGATCAGATGCACCAACAACCCGAAGTTCCCCTTAAGGGATCTAGCCTCCTCATAGTACTTAAGGAGGCCTGCAGTCCTCAAGAGAACATGAGTTGTTGTAGTAATAGGATGAGGGTACAAATCCCTCTCTCTCCCTCTCCTCCCATTCCCGTACAACATTGTACAGGTCCACCCAATGCTCCTCCTATTGTTGCTTCTCTCTATGCTCACATATCTGCATGATTAACATATGAAATACATCAGCCTCACTCATACATAAAACATAAAAGAAATCTATTGAATGGTAAATTTATCTATAAATATGGAAAAATAACTTCCTTCAAAAAATGAGTTAATTGCATTACCGGTGTGCCCAAAAAATAGTCACACACCGTCGATGGTGTGTATATATTGTGAGCACCTTCCATGGTGCGCTAGTGTAAAGAAATGCACCGAAAAAAATATGTTCTAATATGTTATGCGGTGTGTTGGAAAACAATACTGCATTGGGGTGCTACACTACAACACATATTCCTTAGTTCGTTACATTTATTCTACGCACCGCTTAAACCAAAAAATAAATTAAAATCTTAACACACATAAAAAATTATTTAGAAATTAGCAAAAAAGCGATGCGTATACGTTCACTACATGCACCGATGCGTGTAACGAACGTCGACACACAGTCACATAAACTTTTCCAAATTTTCGAGTACGAAAATTTTTGCGGTGCATTTCGGTCGTTACTATCGCACCGTGTACAGTGCCACCAAAAAATTTACGGGGTGTCCCACAACACAATGTTACATCTCTCAGTGATATGTTTTGTAAATATGAACACCCAGGTGTGCACGTTTACCAATGCATTGTGTAAAAATATATTTGATAAGGGCGGTGTGCCATGTACTTTAACGACCCAGTGTGTTATCTGTACTTTGATGCACCGCCCTACCAGTTATATACTTTACTTCGGTGCATCATTAAATAGACGCATCTATGTGTTTATGTTTACCAAAACACCACTGAAAAAGGTAACAAGGTATGTGTTGTGCCCTTTAAATTAACAGGTCACACCGTAAGCGATGCGAGCCAAGCGCTTCAGAAACATCACATAATTTTTTTTTTTTTTTTACACCTAAAATTTCACTCAATTTTAAATTTTAATACGGTGAAAACTTAAGTTATGAAGAAACAAGGATATTACCTGGACATTTTTTCATCGGGGAGGCATGGTTGTGACGTAATAAAAAAACTAAATTTGCCCACCATTTGGAAAAATTTGAAATTCACGCATCGAGCAACAAACGAAAGGAAGGCAAGCAAGGAAAGCACTGATGGAAGGGCGATTCTGATAGGCAAAGGTTTCATCGGTGCTTTTGAGCTCTACAACACTGAAAATGGTAAACATGATTTTTACCGTTGGTAATTTTTCTTTATAAAACCTTGTTCCGGTGCGCCGGATGACCAACCGCACCGGGGCATACATGTTTACTGAGCGCACTGGTTATATTTAAGAAAAAAATAGTCCTAGCACAATGTGTGTGTTTTTGGGGACGCGTGTGCACCAATGCATTTACTACTACATAGCGCACCACCATACATAGATCAACAAAATCCCTAGGGGTGCAAACCCTCTTACTCCCTAGGGTATGCAAATAAAACTAGAGTAAATCAAGGAGGGTGTACACCCTTGTACTCCTCTTAGCAACCTTGCAATAAAAGACTTGTAAACTAGAAAATGAGATGAAGCTTAATGGGGGGGTATGCACTTATACTCCTCCTAGGGTTTCAACAAACAATAACCATGAAACAAGCAAGAAGAATTAACAATTGCAGATTTTCCTTACCAATTCCAAGAGAGATGCAAGAACAAACTCTAGTTCACCAAGAAAATTACCATTCAGAAGCAAGATAAGAAGTTTCCAGAAGGTGTGCACCACCTTAGCTCAGTCATTCACCAAGAGATATCACCAAAAATCATTTGACAAGAGAGATATACCAAATTTTCCAAGTAGGGCGCAAATTTCAACGACTAGTTTTCTCACAATGGGAGAGTTTATGAATTTATGATATCCTACTACAAGTGTTTGTCCACTTAATTTATGGTAAACCACAAAGTAAGGGGGAAATAACCCTTACTTTTCCCCTTTACATTATAAAATTCAAATTTATCTTTAAAAATGCACATAAGAAAACCGTAAAGTGACGTCACCCCTCTTCTAGGGTGACATTTTGGCACCAAAAGGAGCACATTGGGCTTGTAGGTGACACGTTGGGCCTCCAAAGGCCTTCTCCTCAAGCATTATGATCTTCAAGGTGCTCCTCTCCATCCAAAGATTCCAAATTTAAAGCAACAACAACACCACTACCACAACCCTAGCCCTAGGGTGATGTCAACCTCCTCAAAAGTGACGTTTTTGACTCAAGAGAAAATCATTGGGCTGGCTAAGGACTGGGTTATTTCCTCCATGGTATCTCCTCGGGCCTCCAAAGGATAGCATCATCGTTTGGTGTGTGGGCCATGCTATCCAACTTGTGGGCTTCAAACCCCAAGGAAGCCCAAGCTAGGCTTGTTCTTCCAAATCTGTCCACCAACTATGTCCTACAAAGACAATGAATGCACCCTCCAAGGATATCAAGTCAAATGCATCATGATAAGTAAATAAAATCAATAAAAGATCCATCTAAGCATGTACATACAAACCACCTCATCAAATAAACAAGTGCTCAAAGACCCTATGCAATTTTCCAAGTTTAGGTATGGGAGGGTTGACAAAGCGACCTATTGGGTGAGTCATACCTCAAGTTTAGGAGTATTTACCAAGTGGAACCCTGTCTAATACATGTGGACAAAGTGACATGGATGGGGGCAATAATCTTGGGCATGGGGTTCATGACATACAAGAGACTGTAGTATCTCATTTATGGGTGCCTTTGTAGAGGGTGTGTTGCACCTTCGTTTTCAATGCAACCTTTTTCCAAGCCCATTTATTTCCTTTTGTTCATTTTTAATATGTTTCCAAGTTGAAGCCAAGGTGGGGCTTCTACCTATGCATGAAAAATCGTGCCCACCTCGACTCTACCTTGGTCACATCATGCTTCCCCAAGTTGAAGTCGTGTGGGGCTTCTACCTAAGCATGAAAAACAATGCCCACACATGCTCTACCCTGGTTGACATTTTGTATTAATTATTTTTCACGTGTCCCATTAGTTTCTTACGAGAGACATTTCATTGTCCTCGAGATCTCTGGGCAAGCATCTAGAAGGTTCATATTTGGATTTTATCTTTTTTTAGCTACAAGCCTCTAGGCCTTCAACCCCCTCTTCCCATGAAAAGAGGGACAATCCCTTCTCCTGAAAATCCCAAAAGGTAAGGGGATGAGGGGATGAAGGGATGAGGTGTGGAAAGTGACAAATATGGCCGGGAATGGCATGATGACTCGTCAAGAGGATTTCCCAGTAGAAAACCTATCCCCAAGGGTGACCCACTTACTAGGGCGCAATGTCAACTAGCAAACTGAAACGTGGCAAAGAGCATAATGTCCAAGCACACGTTACATAATCAAAAGCAATTTAAAATGAAACAAACTCAAATGCCTTAAATATTGAAATGAAACTCACCATAATACCTGACTTGTACCTCATGGAGAAAGACCCAATGTCTTCCAGAAGCCAGTTGATGTGGTGGATACCGTTGTGATGAACCTGGAAGTGTGGAGGCAAGGTGGGTCTCTGTCTATGCAAGTGGACACTATTGGTCAAGTTGTTTTTCGGTACTCCATGCCTGCAACCTAAGGGCCTCGAGACATCATCTCCTTAGTTATCCCTACGAACTGGGGATAATAGTGCTAACTTAAACATACGAGACAGATTTGGGTACAGACTACGTACTTGCTTATATATTAAACATAGGTCCTTCGTATCATTTTAGAGAACTCAATATCAATCACTTTGTTAAAAGATTATATATAATTGAAATGAAGTACGTCCAATAATGATGAATTATAATTTAAAAATGGTTTACAAAGTATATTATCAAATGTCGTAGTCTAAACATTCTACGTTTTGGCCTTTTTCTGAGGACATTTTTTGGGGATATTTGCCCGAATTCTGGTAAGAAATTGTTATATCTGCAGATTTAAGTGGTTAATTTTGTATAATTCGAGTGTCCCAAAGGTTTTTCAACACATTGAATCCATTTCTGCATTCAGAAATGCAATTTAAACAATAGAAAATTGTGATTTGGTGCATATTTATGTCATCGTATTTTTGCAAAAAGGGAAAAACGTAGAACAATTAGACAACACCTTATCAAATTTGTTGGAAATATTTTTGAAAAGTTATATTAATTTATAAATTTGTTTAAATTATTATTTTTATTATTATGATAAAGATAATGGTTGATGTTCACTCGCTGAGATTAAAATTGGTCTATTGGACCTTTAACAAGATAAGAGATTATTTGGATTTCTTTAAAATGTTATTTCGATGCTAAAAAAATAATAGGAGAAGCGTTCCAAGATCACTATAGTTTTGATGACTTAGAAGGTTAGGAAGGTCAATATTATGACAGATGTTTTGAAATTGAGATCTAATTTGGGTATATGCAGGGCACTCTAGAAGAAAGTGCTTTTCATCTTAAACCTTCTTGGCCTGACAAAGGTGACATATTATTTCATGCCATGGTATTTTGGGGATTCTCCAACACCCAATCTCACTACGTAGCTCATGAGAGTTAGCTCTTATTTTAGCAATATTGATTCTCTTTTTAATTCAAAGAAATACTATTGATCTTCAAAATTAGGGTTAAACACTTCCTTATAATAAAAAATTTCGACCATTTCTCAATTTATATGTGTCATCTTTAAATAGAAATCATGCTACTCTTCACTATATCGTTCCAATTATTTTTATTTCATTAATTTTTAATTTGAAATTGTTGAACTTTAATATAAAATAAATTTTAATGAAGAGCGAGTCACCAATTTATGTTTGAATAAAGTGCGATTGTAATATGTTTGATGCCCTTTGAAAGCGAGTTTAGGTTTTGACACCGCGTAAGTTAAAAATTTAATTCAGAGAATATTTGAGGGAATTTAATGAGGGCTAATTGGCCCAGGGTTATCAATTACAACGACACATTTAAAAATAAAGTTGATGCAAATTTCAAGACAGAAAAGACATGCTTTAATTTTGATAATTAAACATATCATTCGTATTATATTTCTTTAATTGTTTTTTTTAATTACACACAAAATCGTCCCAGAAATATGTTGGAAAATGATGGCCGATGATGTAAACGTGAAGTCCCGTGAGACAGCTCAGACGGTAAGACAAGCGTACCTTTCTCCAAGAGATGGGAGGAGGTCTTGTGGTCGAACCTTACTGAGTCTCCGGGATGGATTTTGTAATGCTGCTCTGTAAAAACTTTATATACTGTTGAATATAAACGAGAAACTTCCCCGTGAAAAAAAAAAAACGTGAAGCAAAATCTTTATTATTAAACTAGTATTTAAAAAAGTTTGAAAATTTGGTTCCACCGAGTAAAGTAGGGAGAAAGGAACTCCCTCATTATAATGTATGATTTTAAATGATATTTTAAAAATGTAAATGTATATTTTATCTTTCACCATTTATCTCTCAAGTAAAAGTGTGTGCTTCCATCTTTCACCATTTATTTCTCGAGTAAAAGTGTGTACTTCCATCTCACCAATTACTTTGGTAAGGTGAAGGTGAAAGTACATATTTTCATTATTTTTTTGAATGGGAAAATTTTTCCATTATATTTATATATAATGTATTCTCAAAACAGATTTTATAAATGCAGTTGAAGAGATTATTATGAAAGTAATGCAATTTTACTTTGTAGTGGTCTCTTGACCATTGAGGGTGGAAAGTTCAAAGAAGAGAGTAGAAACCAGAATTATCAGAGAAAACTGCAAGGACGCTGTCCAGACTAGCAAATAAAAACAGATTTCTATTTGTTAGAAAGGAAAGAAAGAAATCAGAAGTAAGAAACCAAATTTTAGATCTTAAGAGGCCACTGTGTAGAGAGAAGCTGGTTTTAGAAAAGAGTTAGGAAAAGTGGAGGGCCTTCATGCCCATCTATCTAGTGATTATAAGATATGATACCCGCTTTTTTCTGGAGAGCAGGCTTTGATAGATGGTTTGTTGATTTTTTATGCTCTTGATAGATGTGTATGTAGCTAAGTTTTTTGTAGGCGAGCTGGAGAAGTTTAATTTTGTCCTTCCAAGCTGAGAGAGTAATTGCTTGAAGATCTCTCTTGTTGTTTAACCACTCAATGATAGTCCTGGAGTCCCCAAGAATCTGGAGGGAGTCAATATGAAGTCTAGAGGCCAAGTATAGTGTGGCCCAAGCGCCCAATAATTCTGCCCTGGTGATGGTGCCCGGGCCACAGTTGAAAGTCCATTTGTAAAATGATCTTTTTGTGATCCTGATCAAACCTCCTGCACCACCTTGGTCACCATTAGATTGCGTAGCTCCATCGAACCAACCGGTTGGGATGTCCTCTAATTCAAGGATCTTCTTGTTGTTCTGCAGTCTTGTCTTGTTAGAATAAAACTCATTCTAGGTTTTAAGAAAACCAAGTGTTTTGTAAACTGCAGTGCCAGTAGAGGGAATTCCATTTTCAAAAATTGTATTATTCTTGACCAGCCAAATAGACCAACAGGCCAGGGAAGGAAGGTGTAAATGGTTGCGTTCTCTATGAGACCAAGAGTCAAAGCAATTCGAGAGGTTTGGCCCATCCCACTTGGTTTTGATATTGAGAGTCAAAGTAATTCTATCCCAAACTTTTCTGAAAAATGAACAGTTAATAAAGAGATGGGTCTGTGGTTTCAACATCAAAGTGACACAAGTGGTAAAGCAAAAGTGTGTATTTAAATGTACATCTTCATTTTATATAAAATTAGACAGTAAACATAATCATCTACCTATTAGGTATTTATAGAGTTTTATAATTTCTTGAATATATTATAATTATTATAATTTATTTGCATAATCATAATTTATTTGTATAATTTTGTTTATAGTGGTTTTGGAAATTTTTTAATATTAGTTTATAATTTTTTTATAATTTTAATTTTGTGATTTTATCGTTATTACAGTGTGATCATTGTGATTCATCCATTTACAATTTCACTTATAATAAGTCGGGGAGTTTACATTGATCACTTATGAATTTTTAATCATCACAATAGTAACCATTTTGGGAACTTTGGTGCAACAAAAATGTCAGATCAATGTTCCTGAGGAAAAATGTAACATGTTGCAGAATATGGTAGTCAATTTGACTAAGGCTGAGTACTCTAGAGCATCTAATCAAGTTGGATTCAAGTAGAATATGGAAACAATCAAGTAGGATTCAAATTCATCAAATTCATCCAAGGAAGCAGTGGAAGAAGCAACCAATTGTCATGCCTTTTGCTAGTTTTGATGTTTTACAAAGTACTTAGGGTTTTATGCTTGTTTTGTAGAATCTACACCATTAAGCTCTTATGGGATGTTTTATATATTGATCTAGTTATGATGTATAGCTATATGTTGGAAGATAACTCTTTTTTGGCTTTTGTTCTAAACGTTTTGAGACATACTTTGATGTATTCTTGTTGTGAGCTCTGTTGTATCTTTCACTTAATATAAAATCTCCTAGTTATGGATTGTTTTAAAAGTGTTATACTTTTCAGATAGATTAAAGAGAGCTTTTGAAGATAAGGTGTGCGTTGCAGAGTTATAGATGTTATTTAGGTAAATAGAAGATCGATTCTCATAGCTGATGTGAAAATCCATGAGTAGGATCATCGTGTTACTTCTCAAATACCAACCAGTATGAAAACCCTAACGCAATAAAAAAGTCAAATCATGCACTTCTTTCTTTTGCATCAAAACTTCGTCACACATATTTTCCCAATGCATACACTTTTCTATTCTTAATTTCTTTTATCACACTTTCCTATTTCCTATTGTAGGACATGTGCTCTAACTTAGAATTCTTATAAATACTCCAACACAAAAATGACCAAATAACATGTTTTCTTCTTATTGTTTTAATTCTACTTTAGTGCCCCATGTAGTATGGTTACACTGCAATGAAACTTCTTCATGGAATAAACGGGAAGATGTCCATCAAGATTCTTTTTCATGTATTGGTAGGGTTATCAATTACAATGACACACTTAAAAACAAATGATGCAAGTTCAAAGACATAAAATACATCCTTTAATTTTGATAATTAAACATATCATTCGTATTATATTTCTTTAATTGCATTTTTCAAAATCGTCCGAGAATTATGTTGGAAAAGGATGGCCAGTGATGTAAACGTGAAGCAAAATCTTGATCCTTTAACTTGTATTTAAAAAGCTCGAAAAATAACGAATTTTGTTCCACGGAGTAAAGTAGGGAGAGAGGAACGCTCTCATTTATAATGTATGATTTTTATTTAATGCAAATGTAGAGATATTTTATCTTTCGCCATTTATCTCTCAAGTAAAAGCGAGTACTTGCATCTTTCACTAATTACTTTTGTAAGGTGAAAGTATATATTTCCATTCTACATTCTATATAAAGCAAAATTGTATTTATTAAATGTACGTCTTCACTTTATAATAAAATGAAAAATTATACACTAAACATATTTATTATGCATTCATAGAGTTTTAAAATTTCGTGAATATATTTTAATTATTATAATTTATTTGTATAATTTTGTTTATAGTAGTTTTGGGAAGTCTTTAATAATAGTTTATATTTTTTTTATCATTTCAATTTTGTGATTTTATTGGTATTACATTGTGATCATTGTAGATCATCCATTTATAATTTCACTTATAATAAGTTGGGGAATTTACATTGATCACTTGTGAATTTTTAATCATCACACTTTATATTTGAAAGTATCTGAAGCCCATGCTTGAGAGAAAGCGGTGCATTATTTGTGGCGCAGACTATTTGCATTGGAAGAGGATCCATGTTCCCATAGGTGTTTTCCAAGCTTAGTTGATCAATGGAACCCAAAAACATCCATTATTCAAAGCATTTTACATCAATTTGAATCCTTGTATTTGAGAAACCTTTACCTTGTAGATAATTGTAGATCATCCATTTATAATTTCACTTATAATAAGTTGGGGAATTTACATTGATCACTTGTGAATTTGTAATCATCACAATTTAGATTTGAAAGTATGTGAAGCCCATGCTTGAGATAAAGCGGTGCATTATTTGCGGCGCAGGCTATTTGCATTCGAAGAAGATCCATGTTCCCATAGGTGTCTGCGAAGCCTAGTTGATCAATGGAGCCCATAAACATCCATTATTCAAAGCATTTTACATCAATTTGAATCCTTGTATTTGAGAAACCTTTACCTTTTTCCAACTCTAGTTGTCAATGAAGAGTTTTTAATCTTTACATGCATGCTCATTACATCTTTCATTAATATCTTTGGTGTTTAACAATACATTGAAAAACATTCTTCTTAAGTTCATTGAATAGTCCAACACTAATTGCAAACTTGTAAAAAGTATTGGTATATATTCTCCAGTGGGGGACAAGATCCACAAACTCTTCTTTCTTTAGACAAATGAGCTACCAAGTTTTAAGTACTTTGTATTGCTTGCAATTGTACAACTTTCTTAGAGGACACAATCATCAAGATTTGTAATAAATGTTATAAGAAACTGATGCATTAAAGAAAACAAGGTGACTTTGTGATTCAATATTCATAATTTTCACTTGAAGCTCTTCCCAAATCTTTGATGGAGTGTTTAAGAAAATGGTTTTCAAGTAGCCCATGACATTGTAACACATATATGTCCACCATGACAAAAGAGCCAATAACTTCTACTAGTTCCTCATTGTTGGTTGACTACCTATGGAAGACAAAAAAATATGATCATCCCCTAAAACACTAGCGTTATTGAAACAAGTGGAAGGAATAATTATCTATTTAGATTTCATCAGTTGTTGTTGATTGAGTTCCACGACCATGACCATATTTGTATCATTAGACAAAATCATTTCCCTTTTACCTAGTATCATATGCATCTAGGTTAAGAATTTAATATTACCATAAAATATTTGGAGATTCACATCAACCCTTGTCGAATCCATATTTTGCAAATATTTATTAAACCAATATACTATAACCTTAGAGGTTCTAATGTCATATAATGTTACAAATTAGGATCTTAGTCATAACCCTTCCCAGGTTTGTGTATAGGATTTTTGTCATCCAACCTTGAACCCATGCACAAGGAACTTGTTGTTCCAGGCACTGACAACTTCCCCTTTTCTTGCCTTCTTTCTCTTAGATTCAATTCCAACCAAGAAATGGGGACCCTCCTTTTGTCTTAAAACTCTCTCAAGTTGTTGAGAAGACTATTCATATTCTTCATCTTCATCCAAGTCTTCATGATTTTTCATTTGGTAGGTTTCTTTGCTTGCATTTTATTTGGATTCTAGTAATATCGGCAAGTTAGTGACAAACTTGTCGATATAGGAAATATCAGGGAGTTCATGTTGAACTCACTGATACACTCAAAGGGCATGCTACTTAACAGTTTCTAGGCATTAGTCTTAATGTACCGACAAAGTTTCTCTCAACATCGTCGACCCGTTGGTCACCCTCCAATCATCCATGCTGGTAAATAAACGAAGTTCCTGTGATGTTTTCCAACACACAAACCTTGTATCAATGAGGTTAAGACAAACAAATTTCGATACCCAAGCCTTTATAACTGACGAAGTTCATGTGACTGGTGTTGGTACTTTGGAGGAGTTCACACAATCACTCCCAACATGCAAAACCTTGTACTGATGAATTTCCCACATCGGTTGCCGACATGTAAACCTTGATACCAATGCATTTCCAACCATCAATGTTGGTACATTGGCAAGGTTCAGGCGATGGCCTCTAATACATGGCCTCATGTCTCGATTTTTGTGCCAGCAAATATTATAAAATATCAGCCAAGATCGATGCTTAAACATTATCGCTTGAGACATTTCAAAGAGCTTGAAAAGTTGAAAGGAGCCTCATGGTGAGAAACTGTAACCATCGTTTAAAATTTCTATCCATGTATCAAGTTCAAGTCACTAGGTTGGCTTTTTATGCCTTGTCATTCATCCATTATCTCATTGGAAAATTTTGATTTCTGTCATTTAAATACGAAGTTGGTCTCAAAGAGGGTGGATTTTATCTATATCTGCCACCCACTCTACCCTTCCATGACCTACCCTAATCTTGCCTACCCTTTCCCGTGCCCTAACCATTCAAAACATGAACCTTTTGACAGATGTGTCCATAGGACCCTCCCAGTCATTGAACAAATATGACTACCGCCATGAATGTTCCCTAACATCATGAGCCAAACCTTGTGGTCTATCTCGAATCATTGTTACCTCCCCTCAGCAAACCTAAATCCTTGATGGTTGGACTGGAGAAAAGATTGACCTAACTCAACCCAACCTTTCCTCACCCCCCTTATTTGTCAATGTGCCTCAGGAACGAGTTTCAGATTGCAAATAATCATTTAAACCCAAGTATGCATGACCAGGCCCTAGCTCATTCCTTGCGCTAGTATAGACTTGTCAAGTTTCGAGTTTCAATCCCATATCGATGGGGCTCCAACTATCCCATAGCCGCCAATAGCATCTTCCTTAAACAATTAGTAATTTTTAGAGTTCTATACTAGTGGAGTTCATTTGAGCAACATCGGTACTCTCTTCCCTTATCGGTGATGTTACTACCAACTCCGTCGGTACTCCCTTCCCTTATGGACGAAGTTACTACCAACTCCGATGATACTCTTGTGTACAATTGGTGGGATTTTTTCTTTTATTGCCAACAATGTCAATTCTTTACCGGTGAAGTTTATACAAACTCCGCAGATACCATTATTTACTTGTCATCAAAGTTCATATGATCAACGTCGACTCTCCTTTTCATATACCGACAGAGTTAATGTGATCGAATCCAACACTGAATTTTCAATACCGACGAAGTTGGTATCATTGACGCTGGTGAAGCCCTCCTCAATATCGACAATATTGGTGTCACCGACACTGATACACCTAATCTTTCCCTCCCTTTGACACTGAACCATATTTCAATAAACCTTCACCATCTCACTCATACTCCTTTCCTCTTCAGATGATGACTCTCCTCTCGATATTGGCACTAGTATATCCTCAGACACCAATACAGGTTTGCATTGATGAGTTTATCATCAACCTCTTGATTCTGACCAAAATCCCAAGAAATCACATGATTTCATAAAATAGTACATGATGTTTTCTTTAAAACTTACTTTCCCACTGAGGTAATTAAAATATCATATTTTTTATTAGCAGTTTGTTGTATTAATGGTAAATATGTTTGTTGTAGATTCGAGTATGTCTTCGTGAAAGAAGACTACTAGCATATCCCCCCTGGTAGAATCCTCTACAAGTGGAATCCACCAAGAAGAGGAGGCAGACACCCTAGGGCCAATCTATGATGATACCACATGATTTATAGAAAATGAGACTTCATTTAAATGGGAAAAATTCTTCCAAATGTTTAAGAACCAGAGTTTCCCTCAAGAAGCAAAAGACAAACTCAAAATCTTCAAGAACATCTAGAAATTGAAGTTACATAGGGTGGCAGCCCACACATCGATTTTTCCATGTGCAGACACAATCTCATGGATAGTACGTCATGTAGACCTAGATAATAGACACATCCTCAATTCCAATGGACACCCCATAGAATCATTTCAAGCATTGGAGATAGCCTCATACTATCACTTGGAGAAAGGGGATTTATCATTTAATGAAGACCTTATCAAAAAATTCTCACTCAAGGAAAATGATCTGTGTAAATTTTGATACAAGCCTAACTAGACATTCAAAATAAGACCCTCGGGAGAATATCCCACTAGCTCATTGAAGATGTTGTACCAATACATTGTAGAATTAATGCGTAGGTTGTATGGTGAACAGAACGTGTCAAAGTTCACATTATCTTTGATTCCTCTCATATACTATTGCATCGATGTTGGGTCATCCTTAAATTGGGATGATATTCTATCAACATCTCTAGAGGACTCTGTCAGAGAAGTCAAGGAGACCAACCCTAGTGGGTTTCCCAGTTTTCACATGTCCTCCTACCTTTTGGACATGGTATGTATATGCCACCGATATCCCAAGATGGGATGGGCCTGTCAACCAAATGACCCTCCTATTCACATCTACTACAAAGTGCTCTAGGAACACAAGTAGAGAATAAAGTATCACAAAAATTGTGATTACTTTATGTCACCCCTATACCAGTTCATCTTTGATTCACCTACGCCTTGCATGACCGACATGGCCCAAGCAATAGTGCGAAGAATAAGATATTGGTATCTCCTGGAGTATGGGACGTATATAAGGATATATGGATCCATCAAATCTCTTCATATACTCCCCGGATTTATCCCTGACATGATAGTATTGCAAGAGATCGTGTATTAGACTGTAATTCATGGAGTCAGAGCATTAGTCTACAAGGATTAGAAGGCCATGTGGCTTGCTTTACCATTATGGGCAAGATCATACTCCTTTGGAGACGTTAAACAACCTCAAGCTAAGGTAGACACATTGTTAACATTTTTCTTTGCAAAAGACAGATTCCGAAGACATGACCTGAAGGATGTGGTCAAGGAATATTGCATCAAGCATAGACATAGATGGGAGTACACATCAACCGAGTGAGAAAAAGAAGGTATCCATTGTGGCACCTGAACATATCATGAAGTTATTTTCAGGCGGAAAGGAAAACCTTTGGGCATGATCTTAGATGAGGAAAAGGCCTGAGAAGAGGAAGAAAAGAAAGAAGAAGAAGAAGAGGAGGCAACAACAACAACGACAACCATGCCTACAACTTTAACTTTTGAATCAGAGGAAGCAACGGAAGAAGAAAGGAAAATAAAATCCACTGCAAATCTCGAAGTTGAGGAAAACAAGAATCAGAAGGAAGCCTAGTAAGCTGAATAGAAAGGACAGAAAGAAGCCAAGGAGGCAACCGCATAAATGAAGTGAAGGAATAAAGAGAAAGTACATAGGAAGAAGGAGGACGTTGTCGAGAAGAAACGTGAGGAAGAGGAATTCAAAGCCAAAGCATCTAAAGCAACAACAACAACGACGTCCATAGCACCAACGAAAGAGAAAAGAGCAATAGATGAGGTTGCAACTAAAACAACTAAAGAGGAGAAAATAAAGAGGGATGAAGATGCATTGGACAAGGATGCTTTTCCCATGGACATTGACATCCCATAATTATCAACAAAAGATCACCTTGTTCAGTCGTGCAAGACTCAAATGATGATCGATGCTTTCATGGCCAATTTAACTATGGACATGAAGACTCTTTCCAACAACTTAGCCTCCCATGTAGCCGCCCTAGAAGAAATATTATACCGTATAGTTATATCATGTTGGCCGTCGACCAAGTTTTGAGGAAACCTTGGTCAGGTTTGACCACTTTTTGGACTTCGACAAGCTGATCGAAGATGGAGCGCCCAGGCGGAGCTAAGATCATGGATCTCACTTGTTTTGCGGGCTTTGTGGTGTTGGCATATTTTACAGGAAGAGTGTGATTGTCATTGATGGCAAGAAAAACAACAATTATGGCAAACAAGAAAAGCATAAGCTTAGAGGAGGAGTGAACAATACGCAGAGATCAAATCTCGGAAGGAAAAGCGTAAGCTCAGGGTGAGAAGCCTCAACAACCGTCCGATCAAGAAATCGACCGTGTTGATCATCTCATTTTACGGGCATCGGTCATATGAGTGATCGTGGGCTTAAGGATCATTGGAGGATCGCGACCGTCAGATCTGCAAGCCAGATCAACGACATGGATGAATTGCGGGGAGCGAAAGGAGAATTAAATGACTCGCTAGTTCTAATCTCGCAATCGGTCTAGATCCTCAGATCTCATAGACTAGAATATCGACGACTGTGGTTGATCCAACAAATGATGAGTTTAAATCATATCAAGTCGTGACCGTCGAATGCACAGTCGCTATATCAACGACAGGGATAGATTGCGGAGATTGGAAGGAGAATTAAACGACTTGCTTGTTCCAATCCCACAATTGGTATAGATCGTTAGATCTTGTAGACTCAGATATCGACGACTGTGGTTGATCCAACAAGTGATCAGATTAGGTGGGATTGAGTTGTGACCGTCGGATGCGCAATCGCCAGATCAACGACAGGGATAGATTGCGGAGAATGAAAGGAGAATTAAAGATCATTCTATTTCCAATCCCATAATTACTCAGGACCGTCAGATCTTATAGCCTCGAAGATCGACAATTGTGGTTGACTCACCAACGATGCACAACTTCAAATTTTGGAGTTTTGGTGACGAGTTAAATCACTCACAAGTTATGGTTCCACAATCATCCTTGATCGTTGATATGCTTCGAGTGTCTTCATGACCGTTGGATCACTTTTTAGTGGAAGGACAAGATAAGATAAAAGGGATGATAGTTTGATTATCCAAATACTGGTCAGTCGTCAGATCAAACCCGAATTCCCATCAACCGTCAGATAATTTCGAGTGGAAGGATAGGATAAGAAAGGTAAAAGATCTTAGATCTCACTTATGCAAATACCCGTCAGCCGTCAGATCAATTCAAGTGGAAGGACAGGATAAGCTAGAAAAGTTGCACCGTAGATAGATCGAGCCATCGATCTAAGAACATGATCGACGAACATCATTCACTTCAGATATAAAGAGGCGAGGAGGCTACGCTCTGGGAAAATTTGAGATTTGAAAAACCCGAAGCCCTGAGAGCTGGAAATCCGAAATGAATAAGGACCATCGGATTTGGAGAACATACGATGACCGTTAGATCAAGGAGATCTACGTCAAAGATTACATCAGCAAACCTCGTCTGCAAGGACATGTGGTAGACCACGTTGACAAATGACATATATGGAAGACCGTGTCAACAAACCACGTCAGCAAAGGACATATGTGGCAGACCACGTCAGCAAACAACATCAGCAAGGACATAAGTCGTCCGATTTGAAAGATCACTTTGGGTGTATTCTCATCCGTCGATCTACTCCAGTGGAAGGATATCGTAAGTTGAAATATCCGAAGTTCAGAGACCCGAAGGAGATCTCGACTGTCGATCTGATGTCGAGTGCACTCTCAACCATTGATCAAGATACAGTGGAAGGATGGTGTAAGTATAATAGCCGAAGACCTGGAGTAAAAGGTGGCCATCCATATCAACGGTTGATTAAGTCTTGGCCATCAGATTAATCCTTGTAAGAATCAAATCTGACGATTGATCCGTTTTCGCGAAATAAACGTAAATCGTCCGATCTCTTCGGGAAATCTGATTCAGAAGTTTTGAAAGGTTTCAAACCCAAAAGTTTCGAAGGGCGAAATGTCGAAGTTACGACAGTCATCCATTTCAGGGGATTGAATCGTGACTGTTGAATTGATAAGCGCTCAAGCGCTCATTAAGCCTAGCGTCTAGTCACCGCCATTGGTCATGTGAGATAAGATATTTAAATAAGATATAATCCGACGACATTGATCAAACCGAATCTGATCGAAGGGTTAATGTTTCATCTTGTGATTTCTTGATCAGTTAGGATTTAGTTACACTAACTATATCATCGTTCCTGAGCGGCTGAATCATTCGTTCCTGAGTGTTGGAATCATGGCTCTTGAGCATTCTGAGTTTCCCGAAATGAGTGTTCTGAGATTCCCGAAATGAGTGTTCTGATATTCCCGAAATGAGTGTTCTGAGATGGCCGACTTGAGCATTGGAGATGGGAGTGTAACGGTGGATGAGAGCATGAATAAAAGGATAATGCCATGATAGAGAGATGTTGTTGTTTATGTGAAAAAAATTTTGAATTGTATGTAATGGAGAATACAGGATGAACAGAAAGAGATAGAACAATGAAGCATGATCTGAGAGAGGAAGAAAAAGCCGGGGTGCGTAAGCAGAGACAGAGCAGAAGAATAAAAAGCACAAGAAGATGCCAAAAGGAAGACACTAATGTAGGCATAGCAGAGCAGTGTAGTAGAACAATGATGATATTGGTAAGCCATTGATTAATACTATATCACTGTAATAAATTTCAATAACAAATATTTATATCTAAGGGTGGGTGCTTGAACACAGGGAGTTATAGCTTCCATCTGGTGGCAGCCAGAGAAACCAGGGTGGCAGGGTGGTGCAAGGGAGAACGATTGTTCTCTGTTACACAGGTTGGTGCTTGTGTGACTAGAAGTTGGTGCTTCCATCCAGTTGGTGCTGCAACACTCAGGGAGTTGTTGCTTCCTTCTAGTGGGTGCTAGATAAACCAGAGAGTTGGTGCTCTCAGCAAGTTGCAGCTTGTAAAACATAGGTGCTAGCCTCACAAAGAGTGGGTGCTCATATGAATGATAATGTACATAATATAAAGACTACTTATCATATTAAAAAGAAGAGGTTTTCTCTCTTTATGGGTTTCCTCAGGAATATCTGTCTCTGTATACTTCATGTGTGTGATTGATGTTGAATACTCTATTGCTGACTTCCCTGAATTATTGTGATAATCATTAAGTGTTCTGTAATGAGTTTCAAATGGGTATAATTGTTTAAGCACAGTAACAACTGATTCACCCCCCCCTTCTCTCAGTTGCCTAACATGTGGACCTAGCAAGGGGTTCCTTAGGGTTTTTGTAATGGGTTATGGGATGTCGGCCCATGGGTTTACCCATGATTAGGCCTTTTTGTAAAGGATTGTAAAAGTATAAATAAGTAAGAATGTAATGTAGAAGAGTAGTGGAAAAGTGGCTAAGTGCGAGTAGTTGCGGGTTACTTTGTGCAACATAATGTGTATGTAAGGCTCTGTGCTTGATAGAGGAGTTGGCTCTGTGCCTTGACCTAATTTTGGGAAGGAGGATTTGGTGCTTAGTGCGTAAATCTCTTGTCCTCTGCGAAGCTTGGCTCTGTGGCTTAGTGCACAGGAGCGGATGCATGTAAGAGATCGAAGAATAATAAAGAAGATGAAGCAGTTGGTGGACGTAGCCCCACACTGGGGTGAACCGCGTATATCTTGTGTCTTTGGTTGGCTTTGTGCTGTGTTGTTTATGATATGAATACACTCAGTGCTTTTCTTATTATGTGTGATAGGTAGATCTATTGATTCTTAGTTCTTTATTTGTGTTGAATGTGCTACATCTAACTTATGATGCTAAGTGCGATGTGTATGTTGTCATTGTTACTACTCTGATCTATCTTTAGGGTTTGTTCTGCGATGTTAATGAAGTTAATGAACTGATGCATATTATCCTCTAAGTGTTGCTAGAGTACTTTGTGAAGTGTTATAATCACAAATCTGTGTCCCAGTTTGGTTACAGACACCTGAGTCCTGTAACCCCCCCTGCTTCTACCTCGGGTGAGATTTCACTTGCTTCGCAGGTGTTGATGAAAGGGTCGGTAGTTAGGGTTTTGTTGGTGCATTGTTGAAGCGTTGAACCCTGGGTGTGCCCTTGTGCCAAGGAGAGCATGCATTATGGGTAGCTTACGTGCAAGACAAAGACAAGTTAATGAGAAAAAATAACAAATTAGAATTTGTCCACAACCACCTTCTATTTTTTCTTTTTTCCAACTATCATCAGCTTCATCCTATTCTAACACTTTTCAACAACATTTGAGAAGGGGAAGTTGAAAAGACTTGTAACTACTTCCTGTAGAATCTAAGAAGACACTATTAGTAGTTACTCAAATTTCTATAAGTAGAGGGAGAGGCCCATTTTGAAGGGTCTCTTCAAGCATTGCATATTTGGAAACTACTTTCATAATTAATACTGAGAAGCCCTCGGGGCCATTTTGTTAGAGAGAATAACTCTTGTGGATGGAAAATTATTGTAAACTATTTTCAACGAACTTTTATGTTGTTTACATGTATTGTAATAATTCTCTTTTGCTTATAGACTATTCTTATGCAAAATGGAAATCTTTCTTTCAGTTTAGTTTCCTCTTTCTTATCTTGTCCAGAGATGATGAATATTTTATGTATGTAATTTCATGACTTAGACAATCTAGTTATGTTATTTGTATGCATGCGTCTAACCTTGTTGCTTCTTAACAATTATCTAGAAGAAGTCATTTGTGGGGATCAGTTGCATTTCTAGCTACTCATTGGTTACCATAGTCGCTCCTAGCTAGGATATGGTAGGTTAGATTTCATTTATGCACTTAGTTAGTTCTCATTTTCATTTCTCATCTCATCCACAACCATCTAATCACCCCACAAACCTAGTAATGGAAGTGGGTCCAAAATCCAGATGGGTCTCCTAAACCAAATGGTGCATAGTCTAATTGGGATCGTGCATCGAGGAGTACCCCTTACTGTTGAAGGGAAATTTTGTTGCCTCGATAGAACTATAAATATATAATCACGAATCATTTAAATTTTGAATGAATGTCAACAACCGTCTAGACTTGAGTACCAATAATGACCATTTCATTAAATTTGGACTAATTCAATCTAATCCCCTTTGGAGATAGGTTGAAATTGGTGTTTCTAAATCGTGAAATTCACACATTCAACGTGTTTGGAAAAAAATTAATATTAGTTTATAATTTTAATTTCGTGATTTTATCATTATTATAGTGTGATCATTGTGATTCATCCATTTACAATTTCACTTATAATAAGTTGCGGAGTTTACATTGATCACTTGTGAATTTTTAATCATCACAATAGTAACCATTTTGGGAACTTTGGTGCAACAAAAATGTCAGATCAATGTTCCTATGGAAAAATGTAACATGTTGCAGAATATGGTAGTCAATTTGACTAAGGGTGAGTACTCTAGAGCATCTAATCAAGTAGGATTCAACTAGAATATGGAACCAATCAAGTAGGATTCAAATTCATCAAATTCATCCAAGGAAGCAGTGGAAGAAGCAACCAATTGTCATGCATTTTGCTAGTTTTATGTTTTACAAAGTACTTAGGGTTTTATGCTTGTTTTGTAGAATCTACACCATTAAGCTCTTATGGGATGTTTTGTATATTGATCTAGTTATGATGTATAGCTATATGTTGGAAGATAGCTCTTTTTTGGCTTTTGTTCTAAACGTTTTGAGACATACTTTGATGTATTCTTGTTGTGAGCTCTGTTGTATCTTTCATTTAATATAAAATCTCCTAGTTATGGATTGTTTTAAAAGTGTTATACTTCTCAGATGGATTAAAGGGAGCTTCTGGAGATAAGGTGTGCGTTGCAGAATTATAGATGCCATTTAAGTAAATAAAAGATCAATTCTCATAGCTGATGTAAAAATCCATGAATAGGATCATTGTGTTACTTCTCAAATACCAACCATTATGAAAACCCTAGTGCAATCAAAAAAGTCAAATCATGCACTTCCTTCTTTTGCATCAAAACTTCACAACACATCTTTTCCCAATGCATACACTTTTCTATTCTTAATTTCTTTTATTACACTTTCCTATTTCCTATTGTAGGACATGTGCTCTAACTTAGAATTCTTATAAATACTCCAACACAAAAATACCAAATAACATGTTTTCTTCTTATTGTTTTAATTCTACTTTAGTGTCCCATGTAGTATGGGTACACTGCAATGAAACTTCTTCATGGAATAACGGGAAGATGTCCATCAAGATTCTTTTTCATGTATTGGTAGGGTTATCAATTACAATGACACACTTAAAAAAAAATATGCAAGTTTCAAGACATAAAAGACATCCTTTAATTTTGATAATTAAACATACCATTCGTATTATATTTCTTTAATTGCATTTTTCAAAATCGTCCGAGAATTATGTTGGAAAAGGATGGCCAGTGATGTAAACGTGAAGCAAAATCTTCTTAAACTTGTATTTAAAAAGCTCGAAAAATAACGAAATTTGTTCCACGGATAAAGTAGGGAGAGAGGAACGCTCTCATTTATAATGTATGATTTTTATTTAATGCAAATGTATATATATTTTATCTTTCGCCATTTATCTCTCAAGTAAAAGCGTGTACTTGCATCTTTCACTAATTAATTTTGTAAGGTGAAAGTATATATTTCCATTCTACATTCTATATAAAGCAAAATTGTATTTATTAAATGTACGTCTTCACTTTATAATAAAAGGAAAAATTATACACTAAACATATTTATTATGCATTCATAGAGTTTTACAATTTCGTGAATATATTTTAATTATTATAATTTATTTGTATAATTTTGTTTATAGTAGTTTTGGGAAGTCTTTAATAATAGTTTATATTTTTTTTATCATTTTAATTTTGTGATTTTATTGGTATTACATTGTGATTATTGTAGATCATCCATTTATAATTTCACTTATAATAAGTTGGGGAATTTACATTGATCACTTGTGAATTTTTAATCATCACAATTTAGATTTGAAAGTATCTGAAGCCCATGCTCGAGAGAAAGTGATGCATTATTTGTGACGCAGACTATTTGTATTGGAAGAAGATCCATGTTCCCATAGGTGTTTGCCAAGCTTAGTTGATCAATGGAACCCATAAACATCCATTATTCAAAGCATTTTACATCAATTTGAATCCTTGTATTTGAGAAACCTTTACCTTGTAGATAATTGTAGATCATCCATTTATAATTTCACTTATAATAAGTTGGGGAATTTACATTGATCACTTGTGAATTTTTAATCATCACAATTTAGATTTGAAAGTATGTGAAGCCCATGCTTGAGATAAAGCGGTGCATTATTTGCGGCGCAGGCTATTTGCATTAGAAGAAGATCCATGTTCCCATAGGTGTCTGCGAAGCCTAATTGATCAATGGAGCCCATAAACATCCATTATTCAAAGCATTTTACATCAATTTGAATCCTTGTATTTGAGAAACCTTTACCTTTTTCCAACTCTAGTTGTCAATGAAGATTTTTTAATCCTTACATGGATTCTCACTACATCTTTCATTAATATCTTTGGTGTTTAACAATACATTGAAAAAACATTCTTCTGAAGTTCACTGAATAGTCCAACACTAATTGCAAACTTGTAAAAAATACTGGTATATATACTCCAGTGGGGGACAAGATCCACAAACTCTTCTTTCTTCAGACAAATGAGCTACCAAGTTTTAAGTACTTTGTATTGCTTGCAATTGTACGACTTTCTTAGAGAACACGATCATCAAGATTTGTAATAAATGTTATAAGAAACTGATGCATTAAAGAAAACAAGGTGACTTTGTGATTCAATATTCACAATTTTCACTTGAAGCTCTTCCCAAATCTTTGATGGAGTGTTTAAGAAAATGGTTTTCAAGTAGCCCATGACATTGTAACACATATATGTCCACCATGACAAAAGAGCCAATAACTTCTACTAGTTCCTCATTGTTGGTTGACTACCTATGGAAGACAAAAAAATATGATCATCCCCTAAAACACTAGCGTTATTGAAACAAGTGGAAGGAATAATTATCTATTTAGATTTCATCAGTTGTTGTTGATTGAGTTCCACGACCATGACCATATTTGTATCATTAGACAAAATCATTTCCCTTTTACCTAGTATCATATGCATCTAGGTTAAGAATTTAATATTACCATAAAATATTTGGAGATTCACATCCACCCTTGTCGAATCCATATTTTGGAAATATTTATTAAACCAATATACTATAACCTTAGAGGTTCTAATGTCATATAATGTTACAAATTAGGATCTTAGTCATAACCCTTCCCAGGTTTGTGTATAGGATTTTTGTCATCCAACCTTGAACCCATACACAAGGAACTTGTTGTTCCAGGCACCGACAACTTCCCCTTTTCTTGCCTTCTTGCTCTTAGATTCAATTCCAACCAAGAAATGGGGACCCTCCTTTTGTCTTAAAACTCTCTCAACTTGTTGAGAAGACTATTCATATTCTTCATCTTCATTGAAGTCTTCATGATTTTTCATTTGGTAGGTTTCTTTACTTGCATTTTATTTGGATTCTAGTAATATCGGCAAGTTAGTGACAAACTCGTCGATACAGGAAATATCAAGGAGTTCGTGTTGAACTCACCGATACACTCAAAGGGCATGCTACTTAACATTTTCTAGGCATTAGTCTTAATGTACCGACGAAGTTTCTCTAAACATCGTCGACCCGTTGGTCACCCTCCAATCATCCATGCTGGTAAATCAACGAAGTTCCCGTCATGTTTTCCAACACACGAACCTTGTATCAATGAGGTTCAGACAAACAAATTTCGATACCCAATCCTTTATAACTGAAGAAGTTCATGTGACCCGTGTTGGTACATTGGAAGAGTTCACACAATCACTCTGTCACACACCCACTACGAGAACTAAGATTTTTCGCCTTTTTCTCCTCTTCTTCGAGAGACAGAGTTCCCGAATTCTTACAAGGTATTGGCGTAGGCTAGGTCTTCCAATCGGGACCTTCACCCAACCAATTCACAGGTTCTTTTGTTGAAAATCCGTCGTGTACAATTCACGCACCAAGTGTAGGATTTACTTCCACGTGTCCATCGGTTGTGACCCCTGGTTAGTCCAGAGGCGCCTTTCGCATTTCGGGACTTCGGAAACCGACAGTTCGAAATGCAAAGGAGTCGAGTCCTTCGACACCCCAAAACCCGAAATCCTACTCACACCAAACCTGCTCCGGGATTTCACGTACCGGGACTTCACGTACCGAGATTTCGCAATGTATGAAGATGAGGGTTCATACCCTTTGGTTTCCCGGGTGCCACAACACTGAAGCCCATATATCTACTAGGCTCATTTCGGGGTTTCACGAGTCGAGAGTTCACGATATGCGAAGACAAGGGGTTTTTCCTTGGGTATCCCATGTACCGAAATGCCAAAATACAAAACTCTAGCCACGCTATGCCATTTCGGGGTTTCTCACATCGGGATTTCACGATATGCGAGGACGAGGGGCCTCGCATCTAGGATATTCGGGAGCCGAAACTCCGAAGCTCATATATCCACTAAACTCACTTCGGGGTTTCGCAAGTCGGGATTTCGCGATGTACGATGACAAGAGGTCTCGCATCTGAGTTTCCCGGGAGCCGAAACTCCAAAGCTCATGTATCCACTAAATTCACTTCAGGGTTTCGCAAGTCAGGATTTCGCGATGTACGATGACAAGAGGTCTCGCATCTGAGTTTCTCGGGAGCCGAAACTCCGAAGCTCATGTATCCACTAAATTCACTTTGGGGTTTCGCAAGTCGGGATTTCGCGATGTGCGATGACAATAGGTCTCACATATGAGTTTCCCAAGAGCCAAAACTCTGAAACGCCGATATATATACACAATTCTAAGTTCATTTCGGGGTCTCGCAAGTCGGGATTTCGCAACTGGCGGATACAAGGAACTGACCCTTAGGATTCCCGGGTGCCGAAACGTCGAAACATCAAACTCCAACCATGCTATTATCATTTCGGGGTTTTGCAAATCGGGATTTCGGGACTGGCGGGTATAAGAGACTTGCCCTTAGATATCCTGGGTACTGAAACACCAAAACACCGTATCTCATCCGCGCTATTATCATTTTGGGGTCTCATACTTCGGGATTTCGCGACTAGCGATTACAAGAGAACTTACCCTTAGATATCCTGGGTGCCGAAAACCGAAACATCAAGATTTATCCATGGTAGACCTTTTCAGGGTTTCATACTTCTGGATTTCGCAATTGGCGAGTACAAGGGAACTTACCCTTAGGTATACCGGGTGCCGAAACACCGAAACATCAAGACTCTGATCACGCAACACTATTCTGGGGTTTCATACTTCAGGATTTCGCGATTGGCGAGTACAAGGGAACTTACCCTTAGGTATCCCGGCTGCCGAAACACCAAAACATCAAGATTTATCCACGCTAGACCTTTTCAGGGTTTCATACTTCGGGATTTCGCGACTAGCGATTACAAGAGAACTTACCCTTAGGTATCCTAGGTGCCGAAACACCGAAACATCAAGACTCTAATCACGCTACATTATTCCGGGGTATCATACTTCGGGATTTTGCGATTGGCGAGTACAAGGGAACTTACCCTTAGGTATCCCGGGTGCCGAAACACTGAAACATCAAAATTTATCCACGCTAGACCTTTTCGGGGTTTCATACTTCGGGATTTTGCGACTAGCGATTACAAGAGAACTTACCCTTAGGTATCCCGGGTGCTGAAACACTGAAACATCAAGACTCTAATCACGCTACACTATTCCAGGGTTTCATACTTCGGGATTTCGCGATTGGCAAGTACAAGGGAACTTACCCTTAGGTATCCCGGGTGCCGAAACATCGAAACATCAAGATTTATCCACGCTAGACCTTTTCGGGGTTTCATACTTCGGGATTTCGCGACTAGCGATTACAAGAGAAATTACCCTTAGGTATCCCGAGTGAAGAAACACTGAAACATCAAACTCTGAGGGAACCATTCTTGCGGGTGCAAGGTCTCTAGATTTAGACCATAAAATCCTTCAACGAATCCTTGGGTAATTATCACCAGGCTTGGGGGCATGACTGAAAGGCCTTCTTAACTTATCGAGCTATGAACTCTATGATAGGGGCGAGGTAAGCTTAGATATTTACTTAAACGATAGTCCTTTCAAGGAATTCACTTTGGCTCTGAAATAGTGAGGGAACCTTGCTAGAAGGAGGTGCCTTCGGGGAAATCCAACCAAGACATCGCATGAGTTAAGTGTAGGGGACAATTCTCCCGAGGACGGACTCGAAATATGAACTTGTTCAGTATATACATATATATATATATATATATATATATATATATATATATATATATATATATATATATATATA
>ML781278.1:188113-205384 GCA_009831015.1 Picea engelmannii | reverse complement strand
CTTTCCTCCTACAAGGTTGGGTGTGGCACGAAATTCCCTGTCCGATGGTCAGGTCTGAGTGCTTCTACAGATGGGTGGTTCACCCCATCCCCTCATTTACTCTTGAGGAGCCTCCCCACCTACCGTCTGGGCGGGTAATTCATTTCGGGGTCTAAGAGTGAGCTTTGGTTTTTCCGTGCACGTACAAACCAGTATGGTTTGGTTCAGTGGAAGTTAACACAGCCACTCCCGACCCCTTCCACCATCTCTCATCAACCATCGTGGTCTCTTTTCAGCACATCCCCCTCTCAGCAGTCATGCAACATATATTCATACATCATTTACATTCCTCGAACCTTTTATACTAAGGTCCGTTAATTCAAACATTCACAATCTTTGAGTTTGCCATAGTTCTTGGATAGTATAGTTATTTTTACATACCGAGGGAAACAGGGTGTTACACACTCCCAACATGAAAAACCTTGTACCGATGAATTTCCCACATTGGTTGTCGATACGTAAACCTTGATACTAATGCATTTCCAATCATCAATGTTGGTACATTGGCAAGGTTCAGGCGATGGCCTCTAATATGTGGCCTCATGTCTCGATTTTTGTGCCAGCAAATATTATAAAATATCATCCAAGATCGATGCTTAAACATTATCGCTTGAGACATTTCAAAGAGCTTGAAAAGTTGAAAGGAGCCTCGCGGTGAGAAACTGTAACCATCGTTTAAACTTGCTATCCATGTATCAAGTTCGAGTCACCAAGTTGGCTTTTTATGCCTTGTCATTCATCCATTATCTCATTGGAAAATTTTGGTTTCTGTCATTTAAATACGAAGTTGGTCTCAAAGAGGGTGGATTTTATCTATATCTGCCACCCACTCTACCCTTCCATGACCTACCCTAATCCTGCCTACCCTTTCCTGTTCCCTAACCATTCAAAACCTGAACCTTTTGACAGATGTGTTCATAGGACCCCCCAAGTCATTGAAAAAATATGACTACCGCCATGAATGTGCCCTAACATCATGAGCTAAACCTTGTGGTCTGTCTCGAATCATTGTTACCTCCCCTCAACAAACCTAAATCCTTGATGGTTGGACTGGAGAAAATATTAACCTAACTCAACCCAACCTTTCCTCACCCCCCTTCTTTGTCAACGTGCCTCAGGAACAAGTTTCAGATTGAAAATAATCATTTAAACCCAAGTATGCATGACCAAGCCCTAGCCCATTCCTTACACTAGTCTATACTTTTCAAGTTTCGAGTTTTGATCCCATATCGATGGGGCTCCAACTATCCCATAGCCGTCAATAGCATCTTCCTTGCACACTTAGTAATTTTTAGAGTTCTATACTAGTGGAGTTCATTTGAGCAACATCGGTACTCTCTTCCCTTATCGGTGATGTTACTACCAACTCCATCAGTACTCCCTTCCCTTATGGATGGAGTTACTACCAAATCTGTTGATACTCTTGTGTACAATCGGTGGGATTCTTTCTTTTATCGCCAACAATGTCGATTCTTTACCGGTGAAGTTTATACAAACTCCACAGATACCATTATTTACTTGTCATCAAAGTTCATATGATCAATGTCGACTCTCCTTTTCATATACCAACAGAGTTAATGTGATCGAATCCGACACTGAATTTTCCATACCGACGAAGTTGGTATCATTGACGTTGGTGAAGCCCTCCTCAGTATCGACAATATTGGTGTCACCGACATTGAACCATATTTCAATAAACCTTCACCATCTCACTCATACTCCTTTCCTCTTCAGATGATGACTCTCCTTTCGATATTGGCACTAGTAGATCCTCAGACACCAATACAGGTTTTCATTAATGAGTTTATCATCAACCTCTTGATTCTGACCAAAATCCCAAGAAATCACATGATTGCATAAAATAGTACATGATGTTTTCTTTAAAACTTACTTTCCCACCGAGGTAATTAAAATATCATATTTTTTATTAGCAGTTTGTTGTATTAATGGTAAATATGTTTGTTGTAGATTCGAGTGTGTCTTCGTGAAAGAAGACTACCAACATATCCCCCCTGGCAAAATCCTCTACAAGTGGAAGCTACCAAGAACAGGAGGCAGACACCCTAGGGCCAATCTATGATGATACCACACGATTTATAGAAAACGGGACTTCATTTAAATGGGGAAAAGTCTTCCAAATGCTTAAGAACCAGAGTTTCCCTCAAGAAGCAAAAGACAAACTCAAAATCTTCAAGAACATCCATAAATTGAAGTTACATAGGGTGGCGGCCCACACATCGATTTTTCCATGTGCAAACACAATCTCATGGATAGTACATCATGTATACCTAGACAATAGACACATCCTCAATTCCAATGGACACCCCATAGAATCATTTCAAGCATCGGAGATAGCCTCATACTATCACTTGGAGAAAGGGGATTTGTCATTTAATGAAGACCTTATCGAGAAATTCCCACTCAAGGAAAATGATCTGTGCAAATTTTGATACAAGCCTAACTAGACATTCAAAATAAGACCCTCAAGAAAATATCCCACTAGCTCATTGAAGATGTTGTACCAGTGCATTGTAGAATTAATGCGTAGGTTGTATGGTGAACATAACGTGTCAAAGTTCACATTATCTTTGGTTCCTCTCATATACTATTGCATCAATGTTGGGTCATCCTTAAATTGGGATGATATTCTATCAACATCTCTAGAGGACTCTGTCAGAGCAGTCAAGGAGACCAACCCTAGTGGGTTTCCCAGTTTTCACATGTCCTCCTACCTTTTGGACATGGTATGTATATGCCACCAATATCCCAAGATGGAATGGGCCTGGCAACCAAACGACCCTCTTATTCACATCTACTGCAAAGTGCTCTAGGAACACAAGTAGAGAATAAAGTATCACAAAATTTGTGATTACTTTATGTCACCCCTATACCATTTCATCTTTGATTCACCTATGCCTTGCATGACCGACATGGCCCAAGCAATCGTGCGAAGAAAAATATATTGGTATCTTTTGGAGTATGGGACGTATATAAGGATATATGGATCCATCAAATCTCCTCATATACTCCCCAGATTTATCCCTAACATGATAGTATTGCAAGAGATCATGTATTAGACTGTAATTCATGGAGTTAGAGAATTAGTCTACAGGGATTAGAAGGCCATTTGGCCTGCTTTACCATTATGGGCAAGATCATACTCCTTTGGAGATGTTAAACAACCTCAAGCTAAGGTAGACACATTGTTAACATTTTTCTTTGCAAAAGATAGATTCTGAAGACATGACTTGAAGGAAGTGGTCAAGGAATATTGCATCAAGCATAGACATAGATGGGAGTACACATAAACTGAGTGAGAAAAAGAAGAGATCCATTGCAGCACCTAAACGTATCATGAAGTTATTTTCAGGCAGAAAGGAAAACCTTTGGGCATGATCTTAGATGAGGAAAAGGCCTGAGAAGAGGAAGAAAAGAAAGAAGAAGAAGAAGAGGTGGCAACAACAACAATGACAACCACGACTACAACCTTAAATTTTGAATAAGAGGAAGCAATGGAAGAAGAAAGGAAAATAAAATCCACTGCAAATCTCGAAGTTGAGGAAAACAAGAATCAGAAGGAAGCCTAGTAAGTTGAATAGAAAGGATAGAAAGAAGCCAAGGAGGCAACCGCATAAATGAAGTGAAGGAATAAAGAGAAAGTACATAGGAAGAAGGAGGACATTGTCGAGAAAAAACGTGAAGAAGAGGAAGTCAAATCCAAAGCATCTAAAGCAACAACAACAACGACATCCATAGCACCAACGAAAGAGAAAAGAGCAATAGATGAGGTTGCAACTAAAGCTACTAAAGAGGAGAAAATAAAGAGGGATGAAGATGCATTGGACAAGGATGATTTTCCCATGGACATTGACATCCCATAATTATCAACAAAAGATCACCTTGTTCAGTCGTGCAAGACTCAAACGATGATCGATGCTTTCATGGCCAATTTAACAATGGACATGAAGACTCTTTCTAAAAACTTAGCCTCCCATGTAGCCACCCTAGAATAAATATTATACCGTAGATTTATATCATGTTGGCCCTCGACCAAGTTTTGAGGAAACCTTGGTCAGGTTTGACCACTTTTTGGACTTTGACAGGCTGATCGAAGATGGAGCGCCCAGGCGGAGTTGAGAATGTGTATCTCACTTGTTTTGCGGGCTTTGTGGTGTTGGCATATTTTACAGGGAGATTGTGCTTGTCATTGATGGCAAGAAAAACAACGATGATGGAAAACAAGAAAAGCATAAGCTTAGAGGAGGAGCAAACAATACACAAAGATCAAATCTCAGAAGGAAAAGCGTAAGCTTAGGGTGAGAAGCCTCAACAACCATCCGATCAAGAAATCGGCTGTGTTGATCATCTCATTTTATGGGCGTCAGTCATATGAGTGACCGTGGGCTTAAGGATCGTTGGAGGATCGTGACCATCGGATTTGCAAGCCAGATCAACAACATGAATGAATTGCAGGGAGCGAAAGGAGAATTAAACGACTCGCTAGTTCTAATCCCGCAATCAGTCTAGATCGTCAGATCTCATAGACTAGAATATTGACGACTGTGGTTGATCCAACAAACGATCAGTTTAAGTCATTTCAAGTCGTGACCATCAGATGTGTAGTCGCTAGATCAACAATAGGGATAGATTGCGGAGATCGGAAGGAGAATTAAATGACTCGCTAGTTCCAATCCCGCAATTGGTATAGATCATCAGATCTTGTAGACTCGCATATCGACGACTGTGGTTGATCCAAAAAGTGATCAGATTAGGTCAGATTGAGTTGTGACCGTCGGATGTGCAATCTCCAGATCAACGACAGGGATAGATTGCAGAGAACGAAAGGCAAATTAAAGATCGTTCTATTTCCAATCCCACAATTACTCAGGACCATCAGATCTTATTGCCTCGAAGATCGACGATTGTGGTTGACTCACCAATGATGCACAACTTCAAATTGTGTAGTTTCGGTGACGAGTTAAATCACTCACAAGTTATGGTTCCACAATCATCCTTGATCATTGATATGCTTCGAGTGTATTCATGACCGTTGGATAACTTTTTAGTGGAAGGACAAGATAAGGTAAAAGGGTTGAGAGTTTGATTATCCGAATACCGGTCAGCCGTTGGATAATTTCAAGTGGACGGATAGGATAAGCAAGGTAAAATATCTTAGATCTCACTTATGTGAATACCCGTCAGTAATTAGATCAATTCAAGTGGAAGGACAGGATAAGCTAGAAAATTTGCACTGTAGATAGATCAAGCCATCGATCTAAGAACATGATCGACAAACATCATTCACTTCAGATATAAAGAGGCGAGGAGGTTACGCTCTGGGAAAATTTGAGATTTGAAAAACCCGAAGCCCGGAGAGATGGAAATCTAAAATGAATAAGGACCATTGTATATGGAGAACATACGATGACCGTTAGATCAATAAGATCTACGTCAGCAGGTTACGTCAGCAAACCTCATCCGCAAGGACATGTGGCAGACCACGTCGACAAAGGACATATATGGAAGACCATGTTAACAGACCACGTCAGCAAAGGACATATGTGACAAACCACGTCAACAAGGACATAAGTCCTTCGATTTGAAAGATCACTTTGGGTGTATTCTCATCCGTCGATCTACTCCAGTGGAAGGATATCATAAGTTGAAATATCCGAAGTCCAGAGACCCGAACGAGATCTCGACTGTCGATCTGATGTCGGGTGCACTCTCAACCATTGATCAAGATACAGTGGAAGGATGGCGTAAGTATAATAGCCGAAGACCAAAAGTAAAAGTTGGCCATCCATATCAATGGTTGATAAAGTCTTGGCCATCAGATTAAGCCTTGTAAGAATCAAATATGACGACTGATCTGTTTTCGCGAAATAAATGTAAACCGCCCGATCTCTTCGGGAAATCTGATTCAGAAGTTTTGAAAGGTTTCAAACCCAAAATTTTCGAAGGGCTAAATGTCGAAGTTACAACAGTCGTCCATTTCAGGAGATTCAATCGTGACCATTGAATTGATAAGTGCTCAAGCGTTCGTTAAGCCTAGCGTCTGGTCACCGCCATTGGTCATGTGAGATAAGAGATTTAAATAAGATATAATCCGACGGCGTTGATCAAACTGAATCTGATCGAAGGGTTATTGTTTCATCTTGTGATTTCTTGATCAGTTAGGATTTAGTTACACTAACTAAATCATCGTTCCTGAGTGGTTGAATCATTTGTTCCTGAGCATTGGAATCATGGCTCTTGAGTGTTCTGAGTTTCCTGAAATGAGTGTTCTAAGATTCCTGAAATGAGTGTTTTGATATTCCCAAAATGAGTGTTCTGGGATGGCCGACTTGAGCATTGGATATGGGAGTGTAACAGTGGATGAGAGCATGAATAAAAGGATAATGCCATGACAGAGAGATGCTTTTGTTTCTGTGAAAAACAAGTTGAACTGTATGTAATGGAGAATACAACATGAACAAAAAGAGATAGAACAATGAAGCATGATCTGAGAGAGGAAGAAAAAGCTAAGGTGCGCAAGCAGAGACAGAGAAAAATAATAGAAAGCGCAAGAAGATGCCAAAAGGAAGAAACTAATGCAGGCATAGCAAAGCAGTGTAGCAGAACAGTAATGAGACTGGTAAGCCATTGATTAATACTATATCACTGTAATTAATTTCAATAACAAAGATTTATATCTAAGGGTGGTAGGGAGGTGCTAGGGAGGACTGTTGTCCTTAAAGTTTCAAGTGGGTGCTTGAACACAGGGAGTTGTAGCTTCCATTTGGTGGCAACCAGAGAAACCAGGGTGGCAGGGTGGTGCAAGGGAGAACGATTGTTCTCTGTTACACAGGTTGGTGCCTGTGTGACTGGAAGTTGGTGCTTCCATCCAGTTGGTGTTGGAACACTCAGGGAGTTGTTGCTTTCTTCTAGTGGGTGCTAGATAAACCAGAGAGTTGGTGCTCTAAGCAAGTTGCAGCTTGTAAAACATAGGTGCTAGCCTCACAAAGAGTGGGTGCTCATACGAATGATAATGTACATAATATAAAGACTACTTATCATATTAAGAAGAAGAGGTTTTCTCCCTTTATGGGTTTCCTCAGGAATATCTGTCTCTGTATACTTCATGTGTGTGATTGATGTTGAATACTCTATTGCCGACTTCCCTGAATTATTGTGATCATCATTAAGTGTTTTGTAATGAGTTTCAAATGAGTATAATTGTTTAAGCACAGTAACAACTAATTCACCCCCCCCCCTTTCAGTTGCCTAACATTTTGACCCAACAAGGGGTTCCTTAGGGTTTTTGTAATGGGTTATGGGATGTCAGCCCATGGGTTTACCCATGATTATGCCTTTTTGTAAAGGATTGTAAAAGTATAAATAAGTAAGAATGTAATGTAGAAGAGTAGTGGAAAAGTGGCTAAGTGCGAGTAGTTGCGGGTTGCTTTGTGCAACATAATGTGTATGTAAGGCTCTGTGCTTGATAGAGGAGTTGGCTATGTGCCTTGACCTAATTTTGGGAAGGAGGATCTGGTGCTTAGTGCACAGATCTCTTGTCCTTTGCGAAGCTTGGCTCTGTGGCTTAGTGCATAGGAGCGGATGCATGTAAGAGATCGAATAATAATAAAGAAGATGAAGCAGTTGGTGGACGTAGCCCCACACTGGGGTGAACCACACATATCTTGTGTCTTTGGTTGGCTTTGTGCTGTGTTGTTTATGATATGAATACACTCAGTGCTTTTCTTATTATGTGTGGTAGGTAGATCTATTGATTCTTAGTTCTTTATTTGTGTTGACTGTGCTAGATCTAACTTATGATGCTAAGTGCGATGTGTATGTTGTCATTGTTACTACTATGATCTATCTTTAGGGTTTGTTCTGCGATGTTAATGAAGTTAATGAATTGATGCATATTATCCTCTAAGTGTTGCTAGAGTACTCTGTGAAGTGTTATAATCACATATCTGTGTCCCAATTTGGTTATAGACACCTGAGTCCTGTAACCCCCCTGCTTCTACCTCGGGTGAGACTTCACCTGCTTCGCAGGTGTTGACAAAAGGGCTGGTAGTTAGGGTTTTGTTGGTGCATTGTTGAAGCGTTGAACCTTGGGTGTGCTCCTGTGCCAAGGAGAGCATGAAGTATGGGTAGCTTACATGCGAGACAAAGACAAGTTAATGAGAAAAAATAACAAATTAGAATTTGTCCACAACCACCTTCTATTTTTTCTTTTTTTTCAACTATCATCAGCTTCATCCTATTCTAACACTTTTCAATGACATTTGAGAAGGAGAACTTGAAAAGACTTGTAACTACTTCTTGTAGAATCCAAGAAGACACTATTAGTAGTTACTCAAATTTCTATAAGTAGAGGGAGAGGCCCATTTTGAAGGGGCTCTTCAAGCATTGCATATTTGGAAACTACTTTCATAATTAATATTGAGAAGCCCTCAGGGACATTTTGTTAGAGAGAATAACTCTTGTGGATGGCAACTTATTGTAAACTATTTTCAACAAACTTTTATCTTGTTTACATGTGTTGTAATAATTCTCTTTTGCTTATAGACTATTCTTATGCAAAATGGAAATCTTTCTTTCAGTTTAGTTTCCTCTTTCTTATCTTTGTCCAGAGATGATGAATATTTAATGTATGTAATTTCATGACTTAGACTAATCTAGTTATGTTATTTGTATGCATGCATCTAACCTTGTTGCTTCTTAACAATTATCTAGAAGAAGTCATTTGCAGGGATCAATTGAATTTCTAGCTACTCATTGGTTACCATAGTCGCTCCTAGCTAGGATATGATAGGTTAGATTTCATTTATGCACTTAGTTAGTTCTCATTTTCATTTCTCATCTCATCCACAACCATCTAATCACCCTACAAACCTAATAATGGCACTGGGTCCAGAATCTAGATGGGTCTCCTAAACCAAATGGTGCATAGTCTAATTGGGATTGTGCATCGAGGAGTACCCCTTACTGTTGAAGGGAAATTTTGTTGCCTCGATAGAACTATAAATATATAAGCACGAATCATTTAAATTTTGAATGAATGTCAACAACCATCTAGACTTGAGTACCAATAATGACCATTTCATTAAATTTGGACTAATTCAATCTAATCCCCTTTGGAGATAGGTTGAAATTGGTGTTTCTAAATCGTGAAATTCACACATTCCAAATTCACATGTTTTATTTAAACAATATTTACACTTTCAAGATCCATTTTTGAACTTTAGAAACACTGATATACATACTTCCAAACATGAAATTCATAGGTTTTTTGTTTATATTATTATTATTACTCCATATTTAGTGAACATTTTTACTAGTATTTATATGTTAGGTTCAACATCAACTAATTCCAAAGGATTGGTGCAATAAGGAATGATCGGATGAACATCATTTCGGATTAACTCCTCCAATAACTTTTCTTTGACACCAACTTAGGAATCTTCCATACAATGCTCAGTTTTTCATCTTTTCCAATTGAAATATTTAAGTCAACCTTTTAATCAACATAGTAAATATGCCAAGTGTTTAGTTCCAAGGCTTTGGAAACCTTGATAGATGTGAATTAATATAATAGGCTTGTAAATTTAAATGCATTGCAACTAATGAAAGGAAACAACAAGAAGGCCCCTGTGAGTTGTAATTACATACTTTATGATTGTTACATAATATGGAAAACGTGTATTTATTTTATAAAGAGTTTGATTTATAATTCTAATCATTACATACTATAGTATGTCTTATGTTGTAGAAAAGCTTGATTAAAAAATTTGCAATGATTATAAAGAGTATAACCAAAAAAAGAGAGACCATACCTAGATATGGATTACTTGGATCATGTGCAATAGGGATCAAGTTCCAAGGGTCTTGGTCACAATAGATATGAACATGTAAGTGGTGGTATGATTTATCTTGCATTTTTTAGTAAAATCTAGAGTGGTAATTGAATCCAATATATTACATTTTTCATGGTAATTGTTCATTCTACAACATGCATATTAATGTTTGGGCATAGGGTATAGACATGAACATGAATAGAGACAAAGATCTATCTTGGCAAAAGACAAAGAAGGGGAACAAGTTGTGGATCTTGGGGTAATAAATAATATATTTCTATAATTGGTGATTTTAATGTGCTCTTAGTTACTTGTTATCATTACCTAATGTAATATTTTAGTACCATTGACCTACTTTTGTGGTCATTTGTCAGACATTGATAAAGTTAGTGGATCTTAGCTTATCTTATATATGTACAAGTACAAAGATAAGGAGGGAATTGACAACAATTCAATCAACTTTTGATATCAAACTCATTTAATTTCTTTATATGTGTACATAGTTTTCATGCAATGTTGTATACAAAGTTGGCATTTACCTCAGATGGTGGTGTACCACTTGTTTACAAGTAGAAAAAATTACTTGGTTATTTTACGATTTAATTTAAAATGCCATCATTGCATTTTTATATCCATAGCCTTTGGTTTCCATGGTGTGAAATTGATTGAATGTTAATGCGATAAAATTTCATAATTGCATTTATGGATACACGACTTTTTCGTCTCATGATGTGAAATTGATTGAATGTTACTCGAATAAAATTTCATAATTTTGTTTAGATATATGGTTTTTTCTCTTATAAATAATATGCTTTAAAATAGACTTATACTAATCATCAATATTTAAATATTATAAAATAGTAATAAATAATAATAATAATATTTAAACAATAAAATATATATATATATATATATATATATATATATATATATATATATATATATATATATATATATATATATATATATATATATATATATATATATATTTTTTTNATATATATATATATATATATATATATATATATATATATATATATATATATATATATATATATATATATATATATATATATATATATTATTTCATTGTATTATTTATATGTATTGTACTAATTTATTCTAGTAAGACATTTTTCCGGTTCATGATTTGCTATTTTTTGATCATATAATGTATTTCCCTCTCTTTGTTAGTGTGCTTATAACTTTCTTCCGTGCCAAAAACAATATTTATCTTCATTCTTTATTGATAATAATTGAAATTTCATCTCATCCTTCTATATTTTATTAGGGACATTATCTTGCCATGATTTGTTACATTCTTTGGTAATATAATGTAACATTCATTTGTCTTCTTCATTGCGTTTAGAACTTTCTTTCTTGATAAGAACAAAAATTATCAAATGATTTTGCATTCTTCATCGATAATAACTAAAATTTCAACCCATCTTTAATTATGGTGTAGAGTGTAAAATCATAGAGAATTTTGTCTTGATATTCCACTATTTTAAATGCATCCCTAAAGTAATCTTCCACCATGAGCTCATACATGTACTAAAATCAATGTAGTCTATATATGGATGTTTTTGCCTCTACTATCTCTATAATATAATCACATCTCAATGATATATCAAGTTTTCACCTTGTCTTATTTTTGTTACATTTATTGCTCTTTTATTTGTGGTCTCTCCTTGCATTATTATGATTCTCTATTCATTTAAATGTGCATTCTCTTTATGTGGACATTCAAATGATTTATGTTCTTTTATCCCATATGCACAATAATAAATTTGTCACTTATAACCAACATATATGTTAAGGCCTTTGGGCCCTAACAACCATTCATTATTAGTGTATTATTTATATTAGTAGGTAGGCTAGAACTGTTTACTATAATTGTACTCTTTATCTCTTATATATACCAAAGAGACATAGTTTTAGGATCATAATATATTGTCTTGTAAATTGGATATATTGTAAATGGAGGTTTTTCCCTCGAAGTGGACTATATTCATTGAATTTATATTATTTTTAAGGCGCTTGGTTCATAACATCTGGTATCAAGAGCATCGATCCTAGGGTGTTGATGCTTCAAGTGAGTCATCTTCACATTTTCACTATAACTTTTTTTCTGAGACACTTTAGATAGAAAAATTTGGAGGTTACTTAGGAGACATATCCAAATAACTCTGACAAAAATTTCAGGTTCTGAGTCATTATAATTTTGGAGATATATCCTATGGAAGATATGGATTTTGACTCATCCTGAATTCAATTTTAAACACATCATATTGGGATTTTCTCTATAACATTTTTCTAGAAGGTTTTAGAAAATGAAATCGAATGGAGACTAAGGAGAATTGTCATAGTATAGGCGATCAAAATTTTAGGTTTTGGTTTGTGATACTTTCAGATATATAAATCCATGGAAGACAAGGTTTGTGACTAGTACTGAAATCAATTATCTTGGCATTTTTGCTACAATTTTGTTTCAATGAAATTTTAGACTCTAAAATTTTCAGAATCCTGAGTTGACACAAAGAAGTACTTGTGGAAATGTTTTTAGATTTTGAATCATTATATTTTATGATATATTGCTTGTGGATGTTAGGGTTTTTGCGCAAGTTATTTTCTAGTGATTTTAAGAGCTTTTTTGTGGCTAGCAAGCTCATTTAAAAAAAATAGAGATGTATTCTATCGTCTTTAAATAAAATAGGATCTATTGTTTAGTGGGTAAAATTGTGGTTGGGGAAGAATACATGCAGTAAATACACATAATTTCACATGGTTGGCAACAAATTGTTTCACCTGGTTGGAAACTCTTGTAACCCATGTTGGTACCCCTTCGAGTAGCACCACATTAGATAGTACCTGTAGATGGAATCTCACTTCCACGTACCTTTGGGTCTATAGGAAGTCCCCTAGGTATACGTGAAAATATCCATATATAAGTTATTCAACCGTCTTGTTGTTATAGTACACCAAGAACACCACTCATGGAGACCATTCTCTAGTACCTGGGTAGTCAGGTAGTACAGATAAGGGCACAATTGAGCCTCCTTAGCTAGTGCCCTGAGTTATTGGGTCGAGTACTATTGTTGGACCCCACACATATATCAAAGAGCTATAACACCTCACACTCTTTTGCCCTTATGACCCAATAACTTTTTTTCCATGACTCCAAAGAAAGATCCAAAATTCCCTTCACCAATTAAACCTCCATAAAATTATTCCATGAATCTTGAAGAAAATGAGGATATACAAAACCAACTATCCATGTTGGACAGTTAAAGCAACAAATTGAAGGATAGGTCACGTTGGAGATGCTTCACACGCACCTAGGAATTCTTTTTCCTAAGGTTTTCCCTATGGTTACTAGTCATTATTTAGTCTCCTATAGTCTAGGGAGAATGTTCTCTTCAGTTCACACTTTAGTTTGATCAGTTGTGTGGATTCTATATGCCACATTGGGATTATCACCATGCAACATTGGGATCATCACCGACTAATGCACATTGTCTTTGGGATCATCACTAGACTAGCGCATTACTCATGATTCCTCGATCTCCTTCTCACTTCACTATGTTTCAGTCAATCAACTGAAGACTGAGAGACTAGTTAACTCAAACTAGGTGGCAGTTCACTCTCGTAACTACCCGAGAGACTAGACTAGGTGGCAGTTTACTCCCATAACTGTTGGTGTGTGTCCAGATCACTCTAGAACACCACTATGGTGCATTGGCTTCTCCTCCAGTGCACATTAGTTGAGTTATACAAATTATATCATGTGTAAATTATCATTCATTCATTTTGGTTAATGAGAATTCTTCCATTCTTTCTCTCATGTTTCTCTTTTCTCATATTTTCTCTGCAAACTGTGTATGTCATTTGCTAGTTAGATCTATTTTGTGGAGGTTCAACACATTTACATGGTATTAGAACTGGTGGATTTCTAGGAAAAAGACACACCATATTCTATTTGCAGGTACAGAAGATCGAAGACAACGGAAAAAATGGAATTTCCAAAAGAATTCATTTCTACACCGTATAATTTCTTTGCATGGAAAGATAAGATGATAGTGCATCTTCGAGGCAAATGATTATATAGTTTAACCATGGACAAAGAGACTGAACGCACATCAACCATAGAAAAATTCAATTATCTGAATCAAATGGATGAAGCATTTGGAACTATTTGCAGTCTCATTTCTCTTGAACTCCTCTTTCACATATCCTCATGTAAAACCCCCAATGAAGCTTGAACCACCATGGAAGGGATTTTTGGCAAACATGATGAGATGAGGGGACACATGCTCGAGTTGGAATTGCTCACTTTGGATCCAAAAACCTTCAACAATCTCCAAGATTTCTTTACCAAATATAAGGACTTGTTGTCACAACGCAAGGCTTGCGGGGTTGATAAATCTAAGGAGGAGAAACAAATAGTTCTCATTATTGTCTCCAAACTTGGTCCAAAATACTCAGTGTTTGTATCCACATTTCATTTAGTTAGGCTTGCCTATGGAGCCACCTGGAAGATGCCCTCTCTTGAGGTCTTTATCGAATCTTTGAATCAAGATTACAACAAGCTTATCAACATAGGAAAAATCAAAGGCCCATAGGCGCATGCACTTACTTTGCATGATGGTAGCGGTCATCAAAATTAGAAATATAAAGACAAAGACAACAGGAAAGCACATGAAAATCCAAAGAAGGAAGGGAACTCAAAACCCTTCAATGATGCCTCCGGATCCAAAGGTGGAAAGGGAAGAAAAGGGGAGAAATGCACTTACTGCCATAACAGATTCCATCCAGAATCCGCATTTATGTAGAAACAGATAGATCAAAGTCCCAAATACTTAAAAAAAACAACCTTGGAGATCGCATCCCCGAGGGTGCCAAGAAGAAGAAGCCAGAAGATTAGAATCCCAAGAAAGGCGATTCTATCCATGCTCTGATTACCATCAACTCCTCTCTCGATGCTTGGATCATAGATTCAGGTGCATCACACCACATGGAAACCAAAAAAAAAGTGTACCCTTCATTGGATGTATGCAAAGGTCCTCCTATTCTGATGGGGGACAACTCTCCAGTCGAGGTCACAGGCAAATGAAGAGTTGAACTCACAAATCAAAGCTTCAAGAATGTGCTACACTTTCCCAAACTTTCCATCAATCTTATCTCTGTGTATCAAATGAAAAACCCTGGCACCAGAAAGAGATTCATATTCACACATGATGCAGTGGACATATATGACATGCAAACCAATTCTAGGGTTGCTACCGGTGAGGCAATTCATCAATCTAGACTCTACACATTTTCTGAATTTATTGAACCAGACTTTGCATTACTGCTTGCCCATGTTGATGAAAGCAGTAGGATATGGCACGAAAAGTTCGGGCATTTAAATTATATATATATGAAACAACTTAGCAAGCATGGAATGGTTGATGGTCTGCCTTACATGCACTTGTCCAAATGAATTTGCGAGGGATGTGTTCTTGGAAAACACCCTCAAGAGAAATTCGACAAAGGAAAGAATCAGAAGGATTTCTCTCCTTTAGATCTAATTAATAGTAACCTCATGGGCCCTTTTTTGCATCCATCAATCAGTAAAGCAAGGTACGTGGTCGTTTTTGTTGATGATTTCTCACGCTTCACATGGATTGTCTTTCTTAGTTAAAAATCAAAGGTCTTTCAACACCTCAAAGATTTCAAATCCCTTGTTGAAACACAGTCAGGAAAGAAGATAAATGTACTCCGAAAATATAACAGGGGAGAGTATGTCAACCATGAGATACAAAATCTTTTTCATGAGGCCAGGATTTAGTTGCAGCACACAGTTCCTTATATTCCATAGCAAAATAGAGTTGTTGAGAAGAAAAATAGATCTTTGAAAGAGATGGCATCTTGCATGCTACATGCAAAGTCGACTCCACAGATATTATGGGTTGAAGCACTTATTTGTGAAACCTACATGCAACATAGATCTCCCCATAGATCTGTCAAGGATAAGACCCCCTACGAGGCTTGGAGTGGACTCAAACCAGAAGTGACCCACTTCCACATATTCAGTTCTCGTGCATGGACCAGGATTCCATTTGAGAAGAGGAAGGCACTTGATCCATAGAGCACAGAGTGTATCTTTGTTAGATACCTTGATTGTGTGAAGGGATACAAACTCATTGATATTTCCTCGGACCAACTCATCATTGAGTGTAGTGTCCAATTCAAGGAAAGTGTCTTGCATGTACCTCAACAACCGCATGCAGACACTTTTGTTCTTCCACCTATCAGAGATGATGAGCATTCACATGCCAACTCTTATTCAGATGAGAGTTCTAATTCATAGGATTCATATAATTTAGATACCGAGTCAGTATAGTCAGATGCAAAATCAGTGCATGCAGAGCTAGAGTTGAGGCCCAAGTGGGCCAATACTACTCTTCAGGATTTATGAGATCTTGTTGGGGATCCAGTTGATACTAGGAGGACTCAATATGATTTCGAGGAGCCTCCTCTTGCACTCACTGCCACTAAACCGATGCCACCCAAGCATCTTTTCTTGGTTCAGTTTTCCAATCCACAGTCCTATGGAGAGGCTGCTAGAAATCCCTTTTGGGAATCCGCCATGCAGCAGGAGTACAACTCCCTCCTCGAGAACCAGACTTGGGATCTAGTTCCTCTTCCTTCAAGAAGGAAACTTGTGAGGTGAAGATGGGTCTAGAGGACCAAGAGCTCAGTGGATGAACATGTTAGCAGATACAAATCCAGGCTAGTTGCCAAAGGCTTTTAGCAGGTGCATTGTATTGACTATGATGAGACCTTCGTTCCAGTAGCGAATATAGATTCCATACATTTGGCACTTTCCATTGCAGCAACCAAAGGATGGGAAGTCCACGAGATGGACATGAATAATGCATTTCTTCACGGAGATCTCTCTGAGGATATCTATATGGAGCAGCCCCAGGGATTTTTGCAGGATTCATCTTTGGTCTGTCGATTGAAGAAGTCTCTTTATGGCCTCAAGAAGGCCTCAAGGGCATGGTATGTCAATATGGACTCCTACTGAGACGAACAAAGTTCGCTCACACAAGAATTATCCAAAATACTTGGAATATAACAAAGTAATCCATATAGGACTGTAAACAATAAATGAATAGATGAGATAATAATAAGATAGATATGATAGATGATTACAATTGAGAATGATGGCTTGTTTATATACCCACGTAGTTGTGCCCTTTACCAATAGTCATGTCCTTTGAGACATGACCTTTCATTATTAATAATTATTATTTATTATTTATTATGTTATGAATATCTATGATATATGTATATTTATGTTCATAACATTGCCTTCCCCTTAAAAATGCTTTGT
>ML781278.1:168297-185050 GCA_009831015.1 Picea engelmannii | reverse complement strand
TTATAAAATATTTCTATTAACGATTTTTATTTTTTTTATCTCTCTCTGATGGCCAAGGGCCCAGTTATGGTCAAATACTTTGGAGTAGGAGAAGCTCTGAAATGAAGGAGTTGGCCAAAATCCGGATCAGACAAGGTCTGATAAAGAACTGGCTAAAGGTCGGGATCAGAAAAACAAAGCTCTGATACCAAATGAGACGAACAAAGTTCGCTCACACAAGAATTATCCAAAATACTTGGAATATAACAAAGTAATCCATATAGGACTGTAAACAATAAATGAATAGATGAGATAATAATAAGATATATATGATAGATGATTACAATTGAGAATGAGGGCTTGTTTATATACCCACGCAGTGGTGCCCTTTACCAATAGTCATGTCCTTTGAGACATGACCTTTCATTATTAATAATTATTATTTATTATTTATTATGTTATGAATATCTATGATATATGTATATTTATGTTCATAAAACCTACCTACTATCACAGAACTTTGTACGTTCTAAGTAATACCCAAATGTTTACATGCTCAGGACAGATGATTCACTTCTACTTATAGTTCTGTATGTTGATGATTTTTTCATCACCGATTGCTTAACTTCAACAATTGTTGCGGTCAAGAGGATTATGCATGATAGGTTCTTGATGATGGACATGGATCCGCTACATTTCTTCCTTGGACTCGAGATCAGAAAAGATGCATCAAGAATCAAAATTTCTCAAGAAAAGTATGCATGATATATCCTTGAGAGATTTCACATGACAGACTGCAAGTCAGCCCCAACTCCTTTCCTATCATGAGTCAAAATTGAGGATGTCGGGGATACTCCACTAGTTGATAGCACATTATACAGATAACTAGTGGGGATCTTGTTGTATCTCATACACTCTAGACCAGACCTCTCCTATGCAGTTGGAGCAGCCTCCAGGTTCATGCAAGAGTCGTATTAGCTACATTGGAAGGCTGTAAAGTGTATCCTTCGATACGTATAGGGAACCATCACCTTTGGGATTCACTATGCAACATAATATACATTGGACCTCATAAGGTTCATTGATTCTGACTGGGTTGGCGATAACATTGATCGCAAGTCCACATCTGGTTACTCACTTAATCTTGGTTTCGGTCCCATCCATTGGTCGAGCAAGAAGCAATCTTCTATTGCTCTATCTTCGGTCGAGGCAGAGTATAGAGGGGTATTTAACATAACCATTCAGGATATGTGGCTACAACATTATCTCACTAAGTTGGGCATTTAGTTTCATCGGTCAATCATCATCTGGTGTGACAACCAAAGCACTTTGAAGTTACGCAAAGATATAGTTCAGAGGCAATGGACAAGGCACATTGAGATCCACATGCACTACATTCAAGGCTTAATACACAAGGGGATCATCAACCTGTAGTTCTGTCCTTTAGTAGAAAATACTGCATACATCTTCACCAAGGCCTTCACTGAGAAGACGTTCCTTTCTCTGTGCATTCATCTTGGAGTGAATGACACAATTTCCTAGCAACTATTAGTTCTTCTTTTTACATACATTTGTACTTTGAGGGGGGAGTTTTCCCATGAGGTTTTCCCCATTTCCTCATTTATTTCAATGTATCTTTTGTAGTTGGGTACCTAATATGGCCTCGTTGCCAGGACCCATTCTTTATTTTCAATATAGTGATGTTTAGGGGGAGTGTTGGAAATAATTCACACACACCTATGAATTATTTTTCCTAAGGTTTTCCCTATGTTTACTAGTCATTATTTAGTCTCCTATAGTCTAGGGAGAATATTCCTCTAGGAGAATATTCTCTTTAGTTCACACTTCAGTTTGATCAATTGAGTGGAGTCTAGATGCCACATTGGGATCAATGTTAGGATATTTAGATACTTAGGAGATAGTTAAGATATACTTGGTCTAATGTGTCGTTAGGTAAAAGTGTGTTTCCGAAGATCACGATATGTTCCTGACATAGAGTGATCTGACTGTTCATACTCTCCTCGATCTTAATGTCCATTGATTTGTGGCTTAACACCCAATTGGTCCATGATCTCTATTTAAAGAGCATGGAGGGTCATTTTCTGATGATCGATTGTGAGAAAATCTCTTGTAAAATCTCTCTGTAATCTTTTTCTTTGCATTAATAAACTGCTCCAAGTGGTCATGTTGGCTGGGGCCATGGATGTTTCCCCGTAGGGTTTTTACCATGTGAAAACATCGGTGTGTTGATCTTTGATTTCGTTATGTGAGTGGTTACTGAAGTTTTTCTTCCTCTATTGGAATACCTGTGTTGTCGAACATGGTATCAGAGCCTGTCTGAAGACCCGCTCCTGTTGTAGATCGAGATCGTGAAGCCGAGTTACCTCATCTCCATTTTCTGTTATTTCCATACATTTCTGGGCTGAGAGGACTATTCCATTGCGTCTGGAGCACTTGTTTCAGTCAGTAACACTTTTCATTTCACTCGAAAAGGTTTCCATTTGCGCAAGATACAACCATTACAGTCAGATCCAGAGGTATAAAGCCTCAATACACATTTTTTAAATTTTTGCAAAGTTTTATTTCGATTTGATATTATTTGTTTATGGGTTGCTACTCTTTTAGATATGCGTATTCTCTTTGTCTTGCACCCTATGCGATGTCGGAAAATAAAAAACAGATAGGAAAAGGTACATCTTCTGGGTAAGCTAACCGAGATCTAACCCTTGTTGTCATCAAGAAGCACAATTTTTTTTCCTTGTCTGAAAATAGTTTTTTTTTAAGCACGCTCTCCAAGGCCATCTTCAACAACAACAACAACAATCCTCCTTATGAACATTACAATATGTTTTGCTAGACCATTTGGTTAAAAGTTGCCTTATTAAGTAAGATGTCTTGAGTTCAAGTCTCTCTTTTGTTACTTTTTTTGAAAAAGTTCATGCTAAAATTGTAAAGTGTATTTCACTTCAAGTATAAAAGTGAATCACTATAAGTAGCTTTAATATTTTATTTTAGAGTTGTTTATTTTGCATGAAGTAACTTTATTGTAAAAGTGATCCTCACTTCTCTTTATAAAAGTGGGTGACTTCATAAAACAACTTACACCACCACGTGGTCCCTTGGTTACCGTTTATGTCTTTTTTAAAAATGACATAACTCTCACATCTGAAGTCCGTTTTAAGTGCCGTTTTTTTTTAAAACCGCATAACTTTTCGAGATCTTTCCACTCAGATCATCAGTTTCAAATTTTAAATCCATATTATCTGCATATTTAATATGGCTTCTACAAGTAATCTCTTACTTACCAACACCAACTACTTCCAATGGAAATCCCATATGGATGATTTATTAAGAAGTAAAGGCTTGAACCAGATTACCTTGAGAAAGGAAACAACACCCATTGATGCTGATAAGAAATCCAAATGGGATAATAGGAATGACGAAGAACGTGGATTAATTAGAATGTCCATCTCTCTTGATTTAAGGTTCCACCTTCAATCACTTGATCAACCCAAAGAAGCTTGGGACAATATTATTCGAGCACAATAGTTAGAAAATCAAGTATTGACTTTAAGTCCAAATGATTTTTCTTGCATTGAATATTATCTATCTAAGTTTAAAACACTCAGAACTTTATGTGAAGAATGTAAGATAAAGATAGAAGAAGATCGTTGCATTTATCTTATACTTTCTAAGCTAGGTAGTGCATATTCTGTGTTTGTATCTACATTTTATGCCATGCAAGAGGCTCTAGGGGCAACTTATAAAAAACCCAGTACTGAGAACTTTTGTGATGCTTTTATTAGAGAGCAAGATAAGCTTGTACAACTTGGAGTGATCAGCATTGCAGGTGCCTCCAACAAAGCCTTAGTTGTCCATCAGAAAGATAAACCCAATAATATCAAGAAGCAACATCCTCGCCAAAACAACAAGAAATATAAGGGTCCCAAACCCACTCAGACAACTTCCGCTCCTAATGGTGACAAAGGAGAAAAATATAAAAGTAAAAATACTAACAGACATTGCAACTTTTGTGATAGAGATGGTCATGATGAGTCCAAATGTTTCAAGAAGATGACATCTTTAGAAGCAACAATGAAGAAGCACAACATCCATATTGATTCTACTACTTCTTCTTCTTCTCACAGACACACACTTTCTGCTTCTGGTTTCTCCTTCAATACAAATTCTACTTCTACTTCTGATGAGTGGCTTATTGATTCTGGAGCATCTTATCATATGGATAAGGATAGAGCCATATTTTCCAGTCTAGATGAATGTAACACCAATAAAATATTTGTTGGTGATGATAGATTTCTTAGTGTTGAAGGATCTGGAACAGTTCAAGTAAACAATGGTCATTTCAATGATGTATTATGTGTTCCAAGTCTTTCTTGTAACCTTCTATCAGTATATCAAATCACTCATTCAGGTGAAGGTAAAACCGTAGAGTTTTCACCTTACCAAGTTGTAATCAAGGATCTAAAAGATCCTAAGCATGTTCTTGCAATTGGAATTGCTGATGATATTACCAGGTTGTACAAATTTGACAACTTTGGGTCATCATCTTTTTCATCAGTTTTTGTTGCTCATAGCGATGACTTGAGAAAACTATGGCATGAGCAGTTTGGTCATCTAAACTATCGCTCATTGCAACAACTATGTAATCAACAGATGGTGATTGGTCTTCCTCTTGTTTCATGCAGAGATGGTGTTTGTGCCGGTTGTGTTCTCGACAAACATCATCGGGATAGTTTTGACAAACGTGCCTCTTGGCATACCTCGACTCCTTTGCAGCTTGTTCATAGTGATTTGTGTGGTCCACTTTCTTCTCCTTATTTTTCTGGGTGGAAGTATTTCTTAACTTTCATTGATGACTTTTCCATACATACTTGGGTTTACTTCTTAAAACTTAAGAGCGAAGTTTTTGGCCTACAAGGCCCTTGTATAAAAGCAATCCGGACATCAAATCCAAAGGTTAAGAACAAATAATGGAGGCGAATATGTGAACAATAATTTTACAGGTTACTGCACTACATAGGGAATCCAAAAGAAACACATTGTATACACCACAACAAAATGGTGTTGCTGAGAGAAAGAACCGCACATTAAAAGAAATGACTAATTGTATGATCCAATCTAAGGGATTAAGTCTAAAGTATTGGGTGGAAGCCATCAATTGTGCAAATTACATAGTAAATCGCACTCCCACAAAGGCTCTTAAAAATATAACACCGAAAGAAGCTTGGACTAAAATTAAACCAGATGTAAGTCACCTCTGTGTATTTGGCAGTATAGCATGGGCTCACATTCCTGATGAGAAAAGGAAATCATTGCAACCTAAAAGTGAGAAGTGTATATTTGTTGGTTATTCTGAAGATGTCAAAGGTTACAGACTTCTTCAATCACATTATAATGAAATTATTATTATAAGAGATGTTAAATTTGATGAAAATCTCTTGGCCTGTGAGCCTAATTCGGCGTTTGTGCCTTCTTTGGCCTGCGAGCCTAATTCGACGGTTGTGCCTTCTTCGTCCTGCGAGCCATCTTCGAAGTTTATACCTTATTTTGATCTGGTTTCTTCTTCTGATGATGACATTGAGGATGGAAATCCACCTCTGCCTGCTCACCCTCCTCCAGATGATTCCTTTGAACCTGAACCAACACCAACTCCACCACTTCCTAGATGGGTCTGTTCAACACGAGAAGAAAATGGTGATATTTTCGGTGATCCTTCAGATCAATGTCAGACACGTTCACAGTTCCAACGATCCTCTTCTCTTTTGGCTCAATTTTCAGAAACTCATGATCCAGAGACATTTGCAGAAGTTTCAGGTCATCCAGATTGGGATACAACAATGAATGAAGAGTATTGTTCTTTAATGACAAATAATACTTGGGATCTTGAACCTCTTCCAAAAGGAAGAAAACTTGTTAGATGCAAATGGGTCTACAGAACTAAGTATGCATTCGATGGGAGTGTTGAAAGACATAAGGCTCAGTTAGTTGCCAAAGAATTTTCCCAAGTTCAAGTAATTGACTATAATGAAACCTTTGCCCCTGTAGCCAAAATGAATTCCATCCGCCTTGTTCTTTCCCTTGCTGCCTCACATAAATTGGAGGTCCATCGGATGGATGTTAAATCCACCTTCTTGCATGAAGATTTGCAAGAAAAAATCTACATGGAACAACCTTATGGCTATGTCCAGAATTACTCTAGCCTTGTTTGTCGCCTCAAGAAATCTCTTTATGGTCTCAAGAAAGCTCCCCGAGCTTGGTATGCCAAAATGGACAACTTTCTTATTGCCACTAGATTCTCTAGATGCCATTCTGATCCTAATGTCTATACCAAGAAAGTAGGAATCCATCTCATAATCCTTGTACTTTATGTTGATGACCTTATCCTTACTGGTAGTGACTCAAAACTTTTAAACCATGTGAAAACTAGCCTTAAGAAGAAATTTGAAATGACAGACTTAGGCTTTTTGCACTATTTCCTTGGACTCCAAGTTTTGCAAATCAATGAAGGAATTTTTCTTTCCCAGTCTAAGTATGTCTCTGACCTTCTTCGTCGCTTTCACATGGATGATTGTAAACCATCTCCTTCTCCCTTCCAGTATGGATTCAACCTTAATTCCACCTGTACTTCTCCCGAAGTTGATGCCACCCTGTATCGTCAGTTAGTTGGTAGCCTCTTATACTTGACTCATACCTGTCCTGATCTTTCCTTTGTTGTTGGTCTTGTTGCCTGGTATATGCAAACACCCCATGAAAGCCATTGGAAAGCAGCTAAAAGGATACTTCGCTATGTCCATGGTACAATTCAGTTTGGGATACATTACATTGCAGGGGGGACTCCTTTATTGGTTGGTTTCACTAATTCAAATTGGGCCGATGACCTTGACGATCAGAAGTCTACTGCAAGTTATGTTGTCAGCCTTGGTTCATGACCTGTCACTTGGGCCTATAAGAAACAACAGGCTATTGCACTTTCTTCAGCAGAAGCATAGTAATGAGCAATGTTAAATGCAAGTCAATAAGCCTTGTGGCTTCGATAGATCCTTTCAGAGTTTGGATTCTAGCAACAACATCTGACCAACCTTGGAATGACAATTAGAGTACCAACAAGCTCGCCAAAGACCCAGTTCAACATCAATGTAGAAAACACATCGAGCTACACATGCACTTTATCAGAAAGCTCATTCATGATCAAGTTATTGAAGTGCTCTTTTGTCCTACATAAGATCAAGTTGTAGACATTTTCACAAAGTCTCTTACAGAAGCAAAGTTTTCTAAACTTCGATATATGTTAGGAGTTCAAGAAGTTGTCATTAAGGGGGGATAGGCTCTAATGCCTCCTTCCTTCTCCTGTTGTGTCACTATTGTAAATCCTTCAATCCTATCCCAAGTTGTTCTTAAGTGGGGATGTTAGGATATTTAGACATTTAGGAGTTAGTTAATATCTACTTGGTCTAATGTGTCGTTAGGTAAAAGTGTGTTTCCTAGTGTGTTTCTTTAGTATGCATTAGTTTGCATTTGTAGTTAGGAAATCTGACGGTCACGATATGTTCCCGACATAGAATGATCTGACGGTTCATACTCTCCTTGATATTAACGACCATTGATCCGTGGATTAACACCCGATTGGTCCATGATCTCTATTTAAAGAGCATGGAGGGTCATTTGCCGATGATCAATTGTGAGAAACTCTCTTGTAAAAAATTTCTGTAATCTTTTTCTTTGCATTAATAAACTACTCCAAGTGGCTGCATTGGCTGGGGCCATGGATGTTTCCCCGTGGGGGTTTTACCACGTGAAAACATTGATGTGTTGATCTTTAATCTGGTTATGTGAGTGGTTATTGAAGGTGTTTGTCCTCTATTGGAATACATGTGTTGTCAAATAGTCATCACCATGTAACATTGGGATCATCACCAACTAATGCGCATTGTCCTTGGGATCATCACCAGAATAACGCATTACTCATGATTCCCTGATATCCTCCTCATTTCACTCTGTTTCAGTAAGTTAACTGAAGACTCATAGATTAGTTAACTTAGACTAGGTGGCAGTCCACTCATGTAACTACTTGAGAGACTAGACCGGGTGGAAGTTTACTCCCATAACTGTTGGTGTGTGTCCAGATTACTTTAGACCACCACTATGGCGTATTGTCTTCTGCTCCAGTGTGCATTACTTGAGTTATACAAAGTATATCATGTGTAAATTATAATTCATTCATTTTGGTTAAGGAGAATTCTTCCATTCTTTCTCTCCTATTTCTCTTTTCTCGTATTTTCTTTGCAAATTGTGTATGTTATTTGCTAGCTAGATCAATTATGTGTAGGTTCAACACATTTACAGGTCGGTGAAACATGTTGATTAAATTGATGGATACTCAATCATAAATGGAAAGAAATATGGAATAGTTGGAACAAACAATGGATGGAAAGTTGGAACAAATGGAACAAAGGATTATAGAAGCCTTAAATGGGAGGTTCCCTAAAATTGATAAGGTGTATGAAGGGACTCGTGAAATAAAGGTGGTATTTAGGTTGAATAACTTTCCAATAATAATAATTTTCCGGGGTGATTTAACTCTGATAGTGGAGTTACTTATGGATGGCCTCTAAAACAAGTGAACCTTCCCAAGGTTGAATTAAGGAAGCTTGATGGAACACAAGTCTTTATTATCATATGCTAATTTGCATTAATTTTTCCAAAGCATATTGTCCTTGTGCTATCTTTCCACTCAGATTATAAAACTTTTTCACCAACTCTGTCAAGCTCCCATCACCTAAATCCTTCACTCAACTAATCGTCCAAAATAGTCATGTCCTCCATGAGCCAAAATTGGCAAATATCCCAAACCTATATCTAGACTTAATGCTTATCTAAATCCCTCGGTTCCATCACTTCATTCATTTTTACCCTTATTATTATATTCCCGTTGAAAATTAAAAATATTCCTTTTATTAAGATTAAGCTCCCTTATCCTATCGACAAAGTCATGTGATGAGCCTCATATGCCCAAAGTCCTTAGAAAAATGGAAAAGAGTTTACTATTATTAATATAAATATTTGTATATTAAAATATTTATATTAATATTTAATTCATGACCTCACGTCAAATCATGGGCACGAATCTTAATTTTTAATATTGAAAAGTCAAAGGGTGGATGGAGGGCGCATATACATTTCAAGGGGACTTTCAACCAGGAAGGCGAAGGGACTGTGTGTAAATTTCTCAGAATGTCCTTATGAATTAATACAATAGTACAATGCTCTCTGATAGCTGAGATTCATCACGATGTATTCTTTAGTGTGTTTTCCTCTATTTCACATTCATTTCATTTATGTTCTTTCTTCTAAGCATAGCTAAGAGTACATGACTGGAATTCATCCTTGATAGATGCTCCTTTCATATGGTTAATGCAGTTGTCGTGTTTAAATATTACAGGTCTAGAATTCACTCTCTGTTAAGTGCTCTGCTCATTGTAGTCAGCCTTATGTTATTTCTTCTAAAGTTACAATCGAGAATTCATCTTTGTTTGATGCTCTCATTTGTAATGGGATTTTCTCTTTTATGTCTTGCCATCATCTGAATACTATTTATTGCTGAAGGATATGCTTACTTTTCCTCTATTCCCTCAAGAGTACATTAGTTGTATTAATATTCATAGTATATCTCAGGATTTGACCCCATTGCCCAATGTTTTCTTCCTCTTGTTTGTCCTACCAACCCTTTTAAAAACCTAAACAAACCTGTCCTATTGTAGAATCTGACCTCTGTGTGCTCATTGCCAAATATTTTTGAGTATTTTCAGTCTTTACATGTTTGAGAGAGCCCTCTCTAGTTGGAAGGGTCAGAATCCAACCTAAAGTTGGTTTGTAGGTTACCTTGGCATTTCTTTGATGCAGCCCAAAGAAATTACCGAGTGTTAAATTTCTGGCACCGTTGCCAGAAAGCGAAGGTGAAATATTTCCTGGGACAAATGACAAAATTTAGATCTGAGTACTAATGGTGAAAAGTATTCAGACACAGAAAGGTTGTACATCATTCACCTGGTGACTCCATTTTCAAGAATATAGAATTCAAAATTTTCATGGCGACTCCACTGTCCAAAGACTCAGTGGCCTAAATCTTTTATTGATAACTCCACTGCTTCAAGATGGATCCCATATATGCAAGGTATGCTCCAATGAATCACTCTCATATTCCTGACTTTCCAAATTGTATTCTTTACATAGATTGGAAAAAATGTTTGTCTAAATTCAAAGATGGGAAAGGAAATGGTGTTGCCTTGCACTTGATTATATTTCACATGCACATATGTAAGTTGGGGGTTGAATTTCATGAGGATTGTTTGATGAAAATGTTTATGGCTATTGTAGAGGGGAAATAAAGATTATGGTATGAAGGTTTAAAACTAGGTAGCTTATACTCTCTTAAGGATTTCCACATAACATTATTTAAGCATTATGGAGAATCTAATCCTTCATTCTTGGTGTTTGAAGATTGTTGTGAATTTTGTGAACATTTCATTAAGTACCTTGAAATTTGTTTTGGTAATGAAGAGTGTATGAATGATGAAATCATAGAATCCCTTTATGAGTATTCATCCCAACAAAAAATAGTATCCCCTCTTTTGGCTTAAGAGGAAGCTCATCAAGAAATTGTTGTTAAAAGTCATTTTCCTTCGCCCATACTTGATGAAGATATTCAACAAGATTTCCAGCAAGACAAAGTGTTTCAAAGTTGTCTTTCTTCCCCTGTGAATGATGTGGCTGTTCAAATTCTAAGTGGCCTAGACATGGATGAGGATTCTGAAACTGCATCTATGGAGACTTCAAGTAGTGAACAAACAAATTACATAGAGTTTCAGGAAAGAAACAAAACAATGTATGCCAATTTTCAATCAGAAATACAAAAAGATAATGAAGAGGCAATTGTTTTATTTGATTCCTTTGAAAATCATAGTTTTGAAAATGCATCCATGGGAACTCTAGAATGTAAAATAATTCATGTTGTTAGATTTTCACATTTGCAAGAATATTATGAGCATAAACTTATTTCCCTTCATTCATTCGAAAGTCAAAATGATAGTACTCAAGCAAAACTCCTGAAGATTAATAAAACCAAATCAGAATTGTTTGATGAACAAGAGGATAGCCTTGATGCACATAATATGGATATCATATTTGAAGATGTTCAAGAATGTATGAATGTTTTTGTTGATATGCATGGAAGAGTAGACAAACCTATTGTTTCCATTTCATTTGAAAATGTGCTTAGAACTGAAGAAATAGAGCAAGAACAACAAACACTTATGAAAGAGGCTTGTCTTTCTGTTTGTGTTCATCAAGAAGAAATGATTTTTCATGGTTTTCAAGATCCTGTGTCCATCCTATTACAATCATCAGTGAAGAAGGAATTTTTTTCTTTCATAAGCTCAGATTTTGGATTCAATTTTTGTTTTCAGCTGCCATCTTTTACATTTGTCTTCTTGCTTAAGAAAAATGTGAGCAGAGGACAATCGGGAAGCTAATTGATAGATTGGATGCATTTGAACTTTAGCATCACTTGATTGAGTATTCATTTCAACATTTTTAGAGTAGATATGAGTTTGCAAATAATCTTTTTGGTCAAGCAGTTTTCATTTTGGGTTTTCAGCAATGTGTACATTCAGATTGTAGTGGTGTATTTAGAGTTCAGTTTTCAGTTGAGAGTAATGTTTAGACTTTGGTTTTCAGTGAATACTGGTGACAGGTCAGAGCAGGCTACACACATGTTTTGGGAGCAGCCCAATGGATTAGGCACCGGGTTCACTGGGAGTATAGCATCCCCATTGGAGCCAATGTTATCACATGTTAATTTGCATTAACTTTTCCAAACCTTGTCCTTGTGCTATATTTCCACTCAGATTTTAAAACATTTTCACCAGCCCCGTCAAGCTCCCATCACCTAAATCCTTCACTCGACTAATCATCCAAATAGTCATGTCCTCCATGAGTCAAATTTGGTAAATATCCCAAACCTATATCTAGTCTTAATGCTTATCTAAATCCCTCGGTTCCATCACTTCATTCATTTTTACCCTTATTATCATATTCCCATTGAAAATTAAAAATATTCCTTTTATTAAGCTTAAGCTCCCTTATCCTATCCACAAAGTCATGTGATGAGCCTCATATGCACAAGTCCTTAGAAAAATGGAAAATGGTTTATTATTATTAATAAAAATATTTTTATATTAAAATATTTATATTAATATTTAATCCAATATTTAATTCATGACCTCACGTCAAATCATGGGCACGAATCTCAATTTTTAATATTGAAAAGTCAAAGGGTGGATGGAGGGCGCATATACATTTCGGGGGGACTTTCAGTCAGGAAGGCGAAGGGACTGTGTGTAAATTTCTTAGAATGTCCTTATGAATTAATACAATAGTACAATGCTCTCTGATAACCGAGATTCATCATGGTGTATTATTTAGTGTGTTTTCCTATGTTTCACATTCATTTCATTTCTGTTATTTCTTCTAAGCATAGCTAAGAGTACATGATTGGAATTCATCCTCGATAGATGCTCCTTTCATATGGTTAATGCAGTTGTCGTGTTTAATGATTACAGGTCCAAAATTCACTCTTTGTTAGGTGCTCTGTTCCTTGTAGTCAGCCTTATGTTATATCCTCTAAAGTTACAATCAAGAATTCATCTTTGTTTGATGCTCTCATTTGTAATGGGATTTTCTCTTTTCTGTCTTGCCATCATCTGAATACTATTTAATGCTGAAGGATATGCTTATTTTGCCTCCGTTCCCTCAGGAGTACATTAGCTGTATTAATATTCATAGTATATCTCAGGATTTGACCCTATTGCCCAATGTTTTCTTCCTCTTGTTTTTCCTACCAACCCTTTTAAAAACCTAAAAAAACCTGTCCTATTACAGAATTTGACCTCTGTGTGCTCATTGCCAAATATTTTTGAGTATTTTCAGTCTTTACATGTTTGAGAGAGCCCTCTTTGGTTGGAAGGGTCATAATCGAACCTAAATTTGGTTTGTAGGTTGCCTTGGCATTTATTTGATGCAGCCCAAAGAAATTACCGAGTGCTAACAACAAAATTATAAACCCCTCCCCCAAAACAACAAAACCTAGCCATTGAATTGTTAAAGAAAACTCATTATTAATGACCAAGTGACAGGAGAGAGCCCTCTTTGAGTTGAGCAGGCTAGTACCCAGCTCTAAAGTTGGTTTGTAGGTTACCTCTGTCATTTGTTTATCAGCCGAATAAATTTATAGAGTGCTAACAGTCTTTACGTGGGTGAACCAAATAGAGCAATATTTTGAGTTGCATAATATTATGGATGATAAGAAAAGGATTCACATAGAAACTTTGAAATTTGAGATAAAAACATATCAATGCTATCAATGGGTAGTTAAAATGAAGGCCCATTCTTATCACTATAATTGGAGTTTATTTACAAGAGACTTGAAAACACAATATGGGAAATTTTGGAAACAAGACTACTTTAGTCAATTGACAAGACTAAAACACTTAGGTGATATTGAAGATTATAATTCAGAATTTCAGGTATTGGCCACAAGGGTGGATAACATAAGTGATGAAAATTTGTTGAAATCTCACATGGGTTGATTAAAAGAAGACATTAAACATTAGATTTTCCTAAAACATCCTGTAAATATTATGGAAGTTGTGTAATTTTCTCATCATATTCAAGCGAAGAATAATGCTATATGCAAGTCTACCATTGGATCTTACACATGAAGTATAGATTGTTTTGGGATTCATAATACAATCACACCTCAACCTACTCAAATATCACAAAAGGAAATGGAGGAAAGAAGAGAAAAAAAATTATGTTGTGGTTGTAACAAAAAATGGTTAAAAGGGCATAAATGTAAAGAAATAAAATTGTTCACCTTGGAAAATAATGATGAATAGGAAGTGGAGGCATCTACCCAAAGAAATGGTAAAAGTTTTACCTCTTCACCTTCTGACCAGACCGTGAAGAGGTAAAACTTTGTGGTTTGAGAGATTTCTTTGCAACATTGTTTTGTCGACATCAATGAAATGGGAGTAGTCATAACTACCTATGATATCCTATAGAGATGACCCCCCAAAGTAAAAATGACACTACGGGGTTGAGACTTATAAACAATGTGATGTTTCCACATATATGGTTGTCCTAAAGGAACATCATAGAATTCAAGTGGGGCAACATCACACAATACCTCATCTTTAAAGGGCTTGATGTCGTAGGGAAGGCGACATTGTTGGCTAACGTGGATGTCTCATCCCTTGCTCAACCATCTGATGGTGTACAATTGGGGGTATGGCATTGTCGAAAACTTCATTCTTTTGATGACCTCAACTGAGATTAGTTTCTTCTTAATCCCGTTGTCAACAATTAAATGCAGTGGGGTCCACTTCACCCACATCTGTGAATGAAAGAGGTGCTCCCCCTCCTCAGGCTCCACTAGTTTATTTGGTTGGATTGTTGTGGCCACGATGGTAGTAGTGTGTTTGAATCAATGATCTATTTCCATTTATTATTCTCTAAATTATATTCCAAGTCAGGTCTTAATTCTTGTTCTTTGAGCTCAACCACCAATGACTATTTTGAGTGACATTCATTGGCGTTGTGCCATGGGATTTTTTGGAACTCACACCACTTTCTAGTGTCCTTATTGAATTTCCATCACCCATCTTAGCTGGTGGATTAGAATAATTTTCTTGAGATTGACTCTCATTGCTTTGTCCTCCGTTGGGATTTCCTTTTCCATGCTTCTGTTGTGGTGTATTTGTAAACTGAAAATCCTGCTTACTTCACTGCTTGAATTTTTGTTCGATTTTGAGTGCATATCGATAATCAACTCCCAGTGAGGAGATTTCCAAGAAATCCATCTATGCTTGGATGTACCTATGTAGTCCACTGCGGTGTTTCAAAACTAGATGTCGCTCAGAGTCTCTGATACCCAACTTTGAATGTAAGGGATGGAATATGTTAGTGTACTCTGGCACCGACTGGTCTCTTTCCTAACACAAAGTCTTCCATCTGATATATTGGTCATCATAGCTTCCAATAGGGTAGAACTCCTCCTTGAGAGCATCCACAAAGGTTGGTTGAGAGGGTTCTCTACCAAATGATGTATATTTTTCCACGGTGTATCTCTCTCAGTAACCTTCCCACCAAGCTCTCACACGGGGAAGGGATTTAAGGAGCACGAAGGTAATCATTTCGTTATCAATTTTTTTTTGGAAAGATAATTAACCTTCTAGCAGATTCAACAATTTTTCTAGAGCATCTGCATTTATCTATCCTTCAAATAAGGGGATATCGAAATTGACTTGTACCTTGAAGGGAGTCGTACCTTAGAAATGGCTGCTTGTTGAAGATGCCTCAACTGCCATCGGTAGTTGTTGCAGGATTTGAGAAAATTTTTCCATCACTTCGTTCCTTTGTCGCTCAAGGGATTCCTTGAGAAACTTCTTGAAATGATCTCCTAGTTTGTCATATCTCTTTTCTTCTACTATGGTAGGTTGCTTAGGTTGGAAAGATCATTTGTCCCCAAGAGAAACTAGCTCGAGACCCCACTGTCTATACCCTAACCTTGTCGGGGACATGCACCGAAAAATAACAAGGAGTAGACTACTCTAATACCAGTGGTCAAGATTATATTAAGAACGAAATGAGATACAAACAAAAATATAGTAGAGAACATAGAAAAATAGTGAATCCCCTTCTATTAATGAATAACATAATATTGTAGAACACAAACTATAAATAATGGTGGCAACTTATCTCTTAAGAGAAAGAGATGTTGGTTATGCTCATTCACAATAAGCATTACATCACACTACATTGCATGCTCAAAGGACCCCCTTCGCCTTGATTATATATGAGAGGGTGAGAGGAGAATAATTCCCATGATGCATGTGGGATAAATTGGTCTAAGTTGACTGTAAAACACTATGACTTCCTCAGAGGTTACTCATCCTAGTACTACTCTATCCCAAGCACACTTAACTTCAAAGTTCTAATGGGATCTAGTATTAAAATTGTAGTCATGTATATATGATGGCTATAATTAACAAATGGAGATGGCATTACATTACATTCCCCATCAAAAGGGTGAATATCATGGTTTATCAAAACCACAAGCTCAAAAGTGTTGATTCAATGGAAAAGGTGGATGGCCACCGAGATCCACCCGGATAAAAAATATTACAGAGGAATTAAGACACACTTTGAAAAGGCACTATAGGGTCTTCCAAGAAATTCGTAAAGGTCTACCTCCATCTAGAGATCATGAACATCAAATCGAACTAATACTGGGAAGTACTCCTCTTAATAAAATGCCTTATAGATATCCTCATTATAAAAAATGGGAGAATGAGAAAATAGTACAAGACATGCTAGATTCGCTTATTAATCAACCAAGCAGGAATTCATTTTCAACTCCAATAGTGATGGTGAGAAGAAATTATAATTCTTGGAGGATGTGTCATTATTATAGAGATCTAAACAAAATCAGCATAAAGAATAAATTCCTTATTCCAAATTTTGATGAGCTATTAGATGAGCTTTGTGTAAGTTTTAAACCTGTGAAGTAAAGCAATGCATATATATTATTAAGCAATACAAAAATTAATCAATGGCTCATACACAGAATACACAGAGATCTTTACCGGAAACCCTCAACCGGGAAAACCTTTCTTTTTCATTATATCGAATTTCACCA
>ML781278.1:131009-146379 GCA_009831015.1 Picea engelmannii | reverse complement strand
CCCCCCCCTGGGACCCCCCTAGGAAGCGCCCGACGCAACGATAGAGCCCTAGGTGAAGGGATCGTCAGACGCAGTCGTCGAATCTGACGCACCCACACACACACACACATGCAAAGAATATAACACATACCCAACACTTCGTGGAGTGGCATATTTTACAAAGCTAGATCTTAAATCGATATACCACTAGATCATATTAAGAAAATATGAAATTCCCAAAACAACTTTTAGAACTCATGACGAGCACTATGATTTCTTGTTCATGGTTTTTGGGTTGACTAGTGCTCCTTCAACTTTTCAAAGTCTTATGAACAAAAAAATTTGACCCCATCTTAGAAAGCATGTGTAGGTGTTCTTTGATGATATACTTATCTATAGAAAATCATGGGAAGACCACGTTAGACATGTGGATCAAGTCCTGCAAATTCTTGAGAACAATCAATTGTATGTAAAAATATCCAAATGTTCTTTTGGGAAACAAGAAGTAGAATATATGGGTCAAGGGAAGGGGTTAAGGTGGACCCTCGAAGGATCCAAGTTATTACAAAATGGCTTACTCCTAATAAAATCAAGAGTCTTATGGGATTTTTGGGTCTTACGGGATATTATCAAAAATTTGGTAATAATTAAGCATGCATTCTAGGCCCAAACACATCTCTCTTGAAGAAAATTCATTTGTATGGAATGATAAGGATATTTTGGCATTCTCTCTCTTAAAGGATTCCATTTCTTCTACACTAGTATTGGCAACACCTTATTTTGGTAAAACATTCATAGTATAATGTGATGCATCAAGACTAGGAATGGCAACAATATTGACACAAGAAGGGAGAGCATTGGATTTTGAAAGCAAACAATTCAAGGGAAAAGATTTGATGAAATATACAAATGAAAAATAAATGGAAGCTATTTTACATGAAATAAAAAAAAGTGGCAACAATATCTCATTGGGAGGAACTTTAAAGTCAAGGCAAACCATGATATCCTAGAGTACTTTTTGGAGAAAATATTGTCATCGGAAGAGCAACAAAAATGGGTAGCAAAAATGCAAGGGTTTGATTTTTAAATAATCTACAAAAAGGGGAAGGAAATTGTAGTAGCATATGCTCTTTATAGAATAGAAGAATCCTCAATATTATATTCTATTACATCTTTTATTCATGTCTGGGTGGAAGAATATCTCCATGAATGAAAAAATGACAACATCACTAAACAAAAAATACAATGTACAAAGGAAGGGATGAACTCGATGGAACATTGGGAGTGGAAGGGAGATATACTTTGGTACAAGGGTAGAATATTTTGATGTCCTGCATCAAAGTTAAAGCAAAAAATACTAAGGGAGTCCCATGAATCTCCAATGGTAGGACATGTAGGGTTCCTTAAAACATATCAAAGGATCAAAAAATATTTCTTTTCAGAATGAATGAAGAAATTAATTAAAAAATGTTAATGTTCTACTTACACAACTTGCAGTTATGCTTTTTCTTTATTATTATAACCATTTAGCACATTAATTTCATAAATAAGATCATTGAAAGAGAGGAAATCATAGAAACAATAGAGACACAGATTATCTTGGGAAACCCTCATGGGGGAGAAAACCCAACAAAAACTTCCTCAATATAGATAGACCAAAGACCGAACAAAAGATCCTCCTCTACTCCTTCACTAGGAAAAGTATCACATCACTTAACCAAGAAATACCAAGACACAGACCAAGAACCCTCCTTGATGTCACACTTAGTTACAATAGTAGTTCCTCCAAGACTTGCACACTTTTTCATAGCTGTAGAGCTAGAGTAGTGAGTGTGTCCAAATGAGGCGCTGGCCTCCCATATAAATAATGGTCTGGTCAGCCTAAAGTTAGGTCTGGGCCAACCTGTCACTTTACCCTCTTAATTTACATTTAACTGTCAAGGAACAATAGGGCCAACTTTTACAAAGGCACAATAGGGCCTAATTAATAAATATAATATAATAATATTATTCAACACTCTCTCTCAGGTAGAATATTCTTCAAAGTTACAATATTTCACCACTCCCCCTTAACAAGAAGGGTACTCTACTGACAACATTAATAACAACTGACTGGACTCAATACATCATCAAGAGGAGGGGACATCGTCATCAACATCGAGAACATTTTTTGTCATATCTATAGGTCATCATAAGTTTTTCTCATCATCAACATTAGTAGAAACTTAACATCATCATCATCTACAGTCCGAAGCTGGAGTAACATCATCATCATCAACAACATGAACCTAAAACATCAACATCAACAACATGAAGCTGGAATAACATCATCATCATTAACAACATGAAGGTGGAACATCAACATCATCAACAACATGAAAATGGATCATCAACAACATGAAGCTGGAACATCATCATCAACAACAACATGAAGTTGGAACATAAACATTTATATGTGGCAACAAAATGAGGCAGGTGCATCAACAACAACATCTGTGGTACTCTGACAAACTGTCCTTACCAGACCTTCAGGATCTACCCAAGAATCATAAGATTCCCTAGGATATAGAATCCTAATTGAGATACCACTATTGACCACAACTGGAATATACATGCACAGGTACTCTAACAAACCGTCCTTACCGTACCTTTGAGATCTACCTAGGGATGATCAGTCCCCTAGGATATAAAATCCTATTTGAGCTACCTGTTGTTGGTCAGGATACCATAGTATCATCAACATCACTCCCACTTTCGAGGAAGGTCCTTTCGGACTACACCAAGCTTGTCTTGGAAGTACTCAAGCTTCACACGAGACATATGCTTAGTGAACACATCTGCAACCTGCTCATTTGTGCCAACATATTGGAGGTTTACAACTACCTTCTGCACCATGCCATGAATGTAGTGATACCATATCTCTATGTGCTTCATCTTATCATGGAACACTAGGTTCTCTGTCATCTTTATGAAACTCTGGTTATCACATAGAATCATGGTAGCTTCCATCTCTAGATTGAATATACATGTCAACAACTTTCGAAGCCATATGGCTTCACAACTGGCAAAACATGCTGCAATGTACTCCACTTCTGTCGTGCTGAGAGAAATCTTGGATTTATTCCTTCTTTGCCATGAAGTAATGGTTGAACCCAAACTGAAACAACATCCTGGAGTGATCTTTCTTTCTTAAGCACTTCCAACCCAATTTGAATCAGTATAACCATATATTTTGAAGTCATGATCTCTAGTATAACAAAGACCATAATCCAACATACCCTTAAGGTATATCATCTCATGATTTGTAGCTACAAGGTGAACATGTATGGGTGCCACCAGATACTGATTCAAGGTGTTCAAAACAAAGCATATGTGTGGCTTAGTATTCATCAGATACATCAACGAACTAATAATTTGTCTGCATCAACTAACTCTGGCGAAGTATCAACCAGGAGCTTCAAATTCGTCTCCATGGGTGTGGCCATGGCTTTTCATTCCAACATGTCAAAATTATTCATTCTTTCAACTACATAGTTCCCTTGGTTAAGGAAGATATTCTCTAGTTTCTACCAAACTTCATGTCCTAAGAAATAATTCATCCGGCCTAGGTCTTTCATCTCAAATTCTGCAGCGAGATTCCTTTTGCAATATGTGATGAGATTTTCTTCTCTTGTCAAGAATAAGTCATCCAGATATAGTAGCAATACAAATGACTTATCATTCATAACCTTGAAGTAAATATTAGAATCAAATTTACTCTTGGTAAATCCCAAGCTCATCAGGAAACTATCAATTATGCCATACCAAGCTCTCAAAGCTTGCTTCAACCCGTACAAAGATTTCTTCAACTTGCAGACATGAGTTTTTCTATCTTGTAATTCAAAACCAACTTTTCACATCACATTGTAATAATCTGGTATACTTGTTCAACTACAACTCAATTTGCATAATCATGTGTTGGTTCTATGTGCTTTCTACAAAGCATTATTTGTCTCACTGCCTGAGAGTATGTCCTCTACTTTTTTTGCAACTCTTCCTTCTGGAACTGGGCTTTGCACCTGTAGCTTCTATTTTTGAAGCTGAGAATGACTGCTCCATTCTCACCGTAGCTATTGAACTATGAGAGTATCTCCTCTATTCTATCATGGCAATAGCTTCATCTGAAACTGAGAGTGGATGATATTGAAGGTATATTTTCTTCTTCCATGGAGGGAACTCAATCTCAAATACAAGGACTGCTCCCTCTGAATCTCATACCATATCGGAATCATGGTTGTTCTAGTTGTCTTCATGAACACTAGAAATATTTATTCGATTACTGGAGCAAGTGTCTTGTCATAGTCTTCTCCCTCTTGCTAGGAGAATTCTCTGGACACAAATAAAGCTTTGTACATCGTTATACTGTTATCTCAAGCATGCTTGATCTGTTAGATCAATATTGGAAGTCACCACTGACTTCCCTTCTGGTCTTAACTAAAAATCCATATCCTAGTCCTTCTGACTGGCTTCCTCCTCTGTCATTGAAACAAGGGAATCTTCTCAAAATATTTCATGTCTCTTAGAGGTCTCTGAAGCTACGATCTAGTCTTCTCAACTCATGGCATATGTCTGTCAGTCCTAGAAGATGTCTCTTTTATCACATAGGATGTGTAGGGGTCAAAATATTTTTTAGTTTCTAGGTTTGAGTAATATGATCTTTAAATTTTTAGGTTTTGAGTCATATATCATGTCAATAAATCATGTTTGATTCTTCCATGAGCATAATTTTGACTTTAGTCCATGTAGGAGCCTTGGTGTCATGATAGTGTTCATCATCATGAAATAAATAGGGGCCAACATGGGTCACACCATTGGTATTAAACTTATCATTATCATGTGTCTTGTCTCAAATGATGTACAAAAGGTTTCATTATTTCTTTTTCAACCATTTAAGGGTCAAATCAAGTGTCAAGTTTACTTGCTGCAATCTCACCTGAAAGTTCACATCATATCAAGAAGTACCTCATGCACTAATCACACATCATTATACCTTGGGAAATGTGTCAAGGTATGTCTCATTGTTTCCAGTGCCTTTAATGCATCATGTTCTTCAGGTTGGTTTAAAGGAACAAGTCTAATAATTTGAATGAAGTGTGTTTCCATCATTTTGAAATATGGCGATGTGAACTGGTTGTAGCAGATGAAAGAGGATTGAATCCTTCCAACTAAGTCCCGGTCTAATTCGTGAGACACCAGCTAAAGTTTCAGATACACCAGGTACCTCTTTGGTGATTGTGTGTTGTATGAGGTTTGATTGAACTGGATATAGTTGTTACGTGTTTTTTCATTGCAAACTATTACATATTTCTCTGCGCTGTAAATTGTTACATATTTCCTATGATGCAAACTCTTTTCACTATTAAAGCCCACAATATTGGTATCCTAAACCCTGGCAATTTTCAATTTTTTTTATGTTATACCAAAAAGATCAATTTGCAGTTTCCTCTTGCAACAATAACCTTATCCACTATATTTTTGATGATGTTACAAACTGTGCGTTGCGAACTGGTGCAACAAACCCTCTATTTTTTGCTTGATCAAACCCTCCTCAACTGTGATTCATTTAGGTCCGAGGTTTTAACTTTACAAAAGTAATTTTACTCCTCATACATGGGAAGTCTTGTAAGCATGTCATAAAACTTAGTCTAACTTTGTGTGCTGCAAACTAAATAGCTTGCGCTGCAAACTCAACAATGTGTTGTGAATCCTTTGTTTTACATAGAGTTGGTACAATTTTTTCCTGTCTGCAACCTCATCCAATTTGTAATTATGTTCTTCTCTTCCCATCTCCTACTTGCAACCTGTTCATCCTAACACTATTGTTGTGCATAAATATTTTATTCAAGTAAAACCTAAGTTGTGTCAGTGCTTTTAACAAACCCTAATTTTCTTGTTTTTATTATATATCTGATAAAAAACTATTATAAGAGGGTACAAGAGGTTTTCAAAACAATCATCATGGATAGTCAACAAGGTAAGAAGATTCACAAAGGGGGAGAGATTGTCAGAGCTGAACCACACGACATGCAACTCATCAATTCTGAACCATTTTTCAAGGAAGCATTAAAGAGGGTGGGCTGCCTGAATTTTTGTGAGAAAATGCAAAGAGGACATCCCGAGGTAGCTAAACAATTTTAACTAAACTTTAGTGGGACAAAGACTAAGGTGGGGTTATTGGAGTTTAAATTCTCTGAGTAATCTATTTCTATAGCCACGGAGATACCTGGTTGTGGTGAAAAGTGGTTTAAATCCATGTCTTTGAATTCTTATTTCTCCAAGGAATTCCTAAAACCTGAATATCAAGGAGACAACCTATCCAAGGGAGTGCCAAGAAGTCACATGCTGGAGTATTTTTACAAAATGTTCAGAGTCATTCAGAGGAACTTCACATGTGAAGGAAGGTTCAATATGGTTTATGAATACCATATCAGATTGCTACTACACTTTACTAGGAAAGATTCCATGAACCTTCCCTTTTATATTTTCAGGAGTATTGGAAAGATGTCATATAGGGTCCAAGCTAAATCTAAGCAAGCAGATACGAGTGTTTTTCACTTTGGTTTAATCAAGATGCTATTACTGGAAGATTTGAAGAAGAAAAACACTATCTGGGAGGTTTTTGTAGTTGCATCAGTTTTTCAGCCAGATATTTCTCACACACCGCAGTCCAAAAGACAAACACCTACCCCTACTGAGAAGATTGTGCACTCAGATTCAATAAAAAAGAGGAAGATGACCAAAAGTGATAAATCCATTCAAATTACTAATAAAATAGTTGAAGGTGGTCCCTCACAACCTCCTGATAGAGAAATTTCTCTTGTGCAGACAATACACCTATGGAGATATCATCAAGTAAAATACGGAGTCTGAAGGGTAAAAAACTTGCCTTTTCCCCACTTGTTTTTGTAGAAACAGTCAAACCTAGAAGACCTTTCACCATATTAGCAGCTAAACAACATATTCCTGTGGAAGACGGTACAACAAAAGCCTCAACTCAACAAAAGGATAAATCTAATCCTTCCAAGCATCCCATAGAGATTATTGATATCATCACTCCTCCTCATGAAAGTAATCCTGCTTTCAAAATACTCAGGAGGCAACTTAAGGATACAAGAGCTGAAAATGACAAATTGAAGAAGGAAAATATGGAGGCCTGAATCAAGCCGAAGGATATGTTAGAATTATATGAGAAGACTATTGAAGCAAGATACTTGGCCAAGAGGTCTCTACCCCTTCATAGGAAACTTAAGAATGTGTATAAACATAAGAGATCTTGCCAAGTTGAGATCAAGAAATTGAAAGCAAAATGCAACCCTTCAAAGAGCATGTAGCAAAAAGGAATTTGGACATCTTGGCTAAGATGGCTACTAGAAGGAGTACTAGGAAAAAGATGAATACATGATACTATTTCACATTAGCATCATTTTTGCCATGGTTCACTTTTTGCATATAATTATAACTCAAGAAATGATTTTGGTCGTGAGATGAGGTTACCATATTCATATGATTTCTCTAAAGGTTAATTCATGTTCTAGAAGTTTGTAGCAGGACTTGGAAGAGTTTTCCCCACTACTTGTGCAAGTTTTAAAGGTTGGAATCATTTTGGAGGTAAAAAATCACCTACAAGAAAGTTCACAGTGTGTGAAATCACTAGCACTGTGAACTGGTTGTTTTAGGACAGTCTGTAGCGCAAGTGTTGCGAACTGGGAGTTACAAAGATTTTGAGATGAAGAGGATTGCCAGGTATCAGGTTGAGGTCGAATAAGATTTTAAAGGATTAGTTGCACATCAAAGGCCACCTGCCTCAAGGAGATACCTCCAGTAAAACCATATGTATCAAGTTGTTAATAGTTGTTTTAAATGATGCCAACATTTTCTTGGAAATTATAATTTTGGTTACATTTATTTTGTACACTTAGTGCCATGCCTTTCTTAGGCATAGAATCCTATGAGGAAGTTAGGTGGAGAATTGTAAACATGTTTTTGGATATTTTGTTATTTAATATGCACGGTAACTCTGTAAGGAGGTTCAAATGGTTAGACAATGAGGCTCTTATCTTTAGTTTCAAACTATAACAGAGTTTCCTAACATATGTACCAAACCGAAGAATCTTTAATAGTGAAAGATTAGTTTACTTTCCTATTGCCACATCTGTTTCTATCTCACTTTGATGTTAGTTGTTGGTGAAGGATTCATCATTATGTTTGTTTCTTACTACATTAAATGACTTATTGTTGGTAATTCATGCAAGTATGATCAAAGTGTTCTCTCTTTTTTATTAAGAAGTTCTTATTCAATGAGTGTTATTCTATACGTGTCACAAAAGTACTTGATGTAACCTGATACATGTATTTCATTTTTCTTGTTAAGTCTTCTATCTTCCATTGATATCTCTAAACACGGATTTGAAGCTATTCAAAGCCTTGCTTGCTGGTGTGTATTTCGTGGAGATTTTTGTGTTGACAATATAAACTGAGTATCACACCCATTTTCTACACATTGAAAACAATTATAATTCACATTCTGATGGGTATTAGGATTACATCTACAACAATCTAGGTGTGACTTCTAGTGCTAACATTCTCTTTTTCCCATCCAATCCTTTATGAGGCCAGGCTTACTCTGAGTCTACAAAAACTTCATAGTCTCTGCAGGATATACTTGGTGTTGAATACCAAGTCTTAATACGAAAAATTGAGTTAGACTTCAAATGAATTCTACTTCCTGTGAAGGTGGATTCATTATCCATTGACCAAGTCTACTGTGAGTTCTATTCTAATGTTTGGTCATCTTTGGAGCCTTTTTCTCTTTACAATCAATCTCCATGAGATACTTTGTATCTTGAAATTAGATTCTTCTTCATCTTCTTTGGTACATGGATGTATACGGTCATGTATACAACTTGGATAGTCTTCTTTATGTCTCATCTAATATGTTTCCTCCTGCAACTGTCATTATATCTTCCTCAGGGTTATCACCCGTGACATGCTCAGAACAAGAACAAAAAGGGAGAAACAATAGACAAGAATAATACTCTTTAGAATAATAATAAAACAACAGTGAGAAAAATTGTCACAATATCTCCTTTAGAGATATCACTTGTGACCTGCCTAAAACAAGGGTAAAAAGTAAGAAATACAATAATAAGGAATGATAGAAACACTCTTCTAGTGTTGTGATCAATCATTCCTCCATGGTAACCTCGAAACAAAACAAGAAGTTTCTCCTAGAGGAGATGTTAGTTATATCTAGTAAATGATTATAGTAAGCATTTATCTCAATACTGCTCACATGCCACCAAGTATTCAATAATAAAACTTTTCAAAGATTGTTATCACAAATATAGTGTTTAGCAGTTATTAAACTTGATATGTGTAAATTTGAACCTTATCAATTTAATCAATAAAACCTGGAACATGGAGTCTTGTCCTCAAGAATGAGTGTGTTTTTTTTTTCTTCCGAGTCTCCTTAATTCAATATGACAAGTATTTTCTTCAACCCGTCCTCTGTACTAAGACAATATGCTATCTTGACAGAAATCTGAGTTAGGGAATAAACTCTATAATCTCAACTTTAATAAATTTAATACTTTGACTTTAATTTTGACCAATGGTTAGTATGATGAATTCATCATATCAAAATTCAACCTATATATTCATAAGATTACAATAATGCCATAACAAGTAGAGGCATATCAAAGTAATCAAACATGTGGTGCATAGTTCCTCTGAATGTGTTGGATATGATATCCCTCTGGATCTATGATTGTTGTTTAGAAAAAAAATCATTTCTCCTCCAAATACCCTTTAAAATAATGATACAATTTAAACATATGTAAGTACATACCTATGGTAGTATCGGTAGGTAGTGGCACCATCTGCCAACAACGACAATAAATAAAAAAACCTTTAAAACTTCAAAGGTGCTTCAACTTGTAATTTAAATGTAGCTGGAGATTTTCTAGGGTAAGGGACACTAGGACAATAAAAATCAGTCCCAACACTTCACAAAAACTTTTACTGCAATTGGAGCTAGAAGTGCAACTGGTGCTGCAACTGGCATGAATGAACTAGTACACAGGAACTGGCACTGCAACTACAACTAATACTGATATTACAACTGATACTGCAACTGCAATTGCAATTGCAACTTAGGGTTTTATAAGGAAACCCTAATTTCTCAAACTTCAAATTTTAGAATTCTGATCCAGGGAATAGTAGCACCCTCCTAGGGAGAGCTCCTAGATGAAGTTACTTCTCCCAATGTCCCCCTTAAACATGGAAAACGTCACACTTAGGGTTTATGCAAAAACCCTAATTTTGCAGCAACTGCAATATTGAAGACTGGATTTTGGAGAGGGTGCAATGAGGCTAATCACTTCTTATAAACTGTGAGTTGGTCTCTTTCAGGCATGCTCTGATACATTGTTAATGTTTTACTTATACAACTAGAAGTCACAATTCTTCTTTATTATTATAATCATTTAGCATATTAGCTACATAAATAAGATCGTTGAAAGAGAGGAAATCACAAAAACAATAGAGACACACAGATTATCCTGGGAAACTCTCACGGGGGAGAAAACCCAACAAAAACTTCCTCAATATAGATAGACCAAAGATCAAATAGAATATCATCCTCTACTCCTTCACTAGGAAGAGTAGCACACCACTTAACCAAGAAATACCAAGACACGGGCCAAGAACCCTCCTTGACGTCACACTTAGTTGTAGTAGCAGTTCCTCCAAGATTTTCTCACTTCTTCATAGTTGTAGAGTTAGTGTGGTGAGTGTGTCCAAATGAGGCGTTGGCCTCCCATATAAATAGTGGTTTGGCCAACCTAAAATTAGGTATGGGCCGACTTGTCACTTTACCCTCTTAATTTACATTTAACTGTAAAGACACAATAGGTGCAACTTTTACAAAGGCACAATAGGGCCTAATTGATAAATATAATATAATAATATTATTCAACACTCTCTCTCAGGTAGAATATTCTTCGAAGTTACAATATTTCAACAAAATAATTGTAAGAGAATGTTGAGTTTGCCAAAGAAATATAGGAGAAGCAGTAAAATCTCCAAGGTTACTTCTACCATTACACATACATAATCAAATATGGGAATGGATTGATCTAGGTGGATATCGGTGGCCACCCACCTCTCCAACTAGCCCAAAACATGTTTCTGGCAATTTTGGTAATTTACTATTTTTAGCAGTTTTTAACTTTCGAGGCCATTTTGAGGCCCTAAACGATGTTTTTTGCTCACCCAAAAGTTGTATTTCTCGGATAGATCTTTCCAACGAGCTATCGAGCGCCCCAAACAGAGATCGTATGAAAAAGTTACGCCCCTGGGAAGTTGACGTAGCAACTACCCCCATAAGGGCCCACAAACCTTTTGGCTTTTCATCTTCTGGGGTTAGAGTTTTGGATTTTAATTTTGTTAAAAAGACCCTTAGAGCCTCATTGTAATAATCATCTTCTCACGGATGCGAGTAGCCATCACATCTCTTCTCAGAGAGAAGCTACCACCACTCTAGCGAGTCTTTCACTCTGTATTTTATAGTCTTTGTACATTTATTTCATTAATAGAAATCGTGTATTACTGTATATCTGTGACTCTTGTTTTATTTCCGCTATATCTCTGTTATATTGTTGTCTCTCTTGCAATATCTTTGTGCATTTCTTTGTTATATCTCCGATCTCATTTTGTGCCGAAAATAATCTGGATCAGGGATATCAATGGACTTCATTACAGTGTTACCAAAATATGAAGGTAAGGATGTCATTTTTGTGGTCGTTGATAGACTCACAAAATATGAATATGTTTGTGAAATTTAAAGTACATATAAAACAAGCCAAGTGGCAGAAGTCTTCATGAAGGAAATTTATAGACTTCATGTTCTTCCTAAAGTAATAGTATGTGATAGAGATCCAAAATTCACATAAAAGTTTTGGAAAGAATTATGGAAGATGAGTGGAACAACACTAGCTATGAGTTTATCAAATCATCCACAAATAGATGGTCAAAAATAAATAGTTAACAAATGTTTAGAGGGTTATCTACAATGTTATTATTTAGATGAGCAATCTCAATGGATGAAGTAGCTTCCTTTGGCAGAATGGTGGTATAATACTACTTATCACACATCTACTAAAATGCCCCCATTTAAGGCCCTTTATGGATATCCATCTCCTAGTATCTCCTACGTTTTGCAAGATAAATCCAAAGTACATGCAATAGAGTCACATATGGAGAATAATAAAGAAACTTTCACAATTCTTAAGGAAAACCTTCAAATGGCACAAAACATGATGAAACAACAAGCAAATCAACATTGAAGTGAAATACAATTTGAGGAGGGTGATTGGGTATTTTTGAGACTACAACCTTATAAGCAATCCACATTCAATAAAAATAAGAATAAGAAATTAGCTCCAATTTTTTTGCGTACCCTACAATATCATTTGTAGGACTGGACAAGTAACATATGAATTAGATTTCCCTTCTTCTTGCATGCATAAGGTTTTTCGTGTATCTTTCCTAAAAAATATTTTGGGACAAACTATGCTAGTGCAAATAGAACTTCCAGAATTAGATGAACAAGGGAAGTTGATTCTTGAACCAATTTTTTTTATAGATCAACATTCTCTATATCTTCGGAATATAACCATTATGGAGTACCTAATCAAGTGGAATATTATGCCTCTAGAAGAATCTACAAGGGAAAGTGAGTAGTTCGTGAAGAAACACCCTCAATTACAAGCTTTGAAGGAAAAACTTTTGTAAATAGGGGGGCTATGTTAAGACCCTTGGGCCCTTATTTTATGGCTCTAATAAGCATTCATTATTATTTTATTTGTTGTATTAGTAGGTAGGTTAAAACCTTTCATTGTACCATTTCATTATAATTGTACCCTTTGTCTCCTATATATATATATATATATATATATATATATATGAGACCTAGTCTTAAGATCATCATATATTGTCTTGTGAATTTGACATATTGTAAAAGGAGGTTCACCCCTCAAAGTGGATTGTATTCATTGAATTTCTATCATTTTTAAGACACTTGGTTCATAACAATATCTTCTTTTTCTTCCTTGGAATCATTTGTGACCTCTCCCTTGACCTTCCTCTATTGTATTGTTTTTCTCTAGTTTCTCTTCCTTTTCATTGTGCACATCTACATCCAACTTTTTTGTGGAATTACAACCACTACCTTTACTTCTAATGCCTCATCCTCAACAAAAATTCTTTCTATTAACACTACATGTCAATGTTTTCTCTACTTTTAGAGCAAATTGATATGCATCCTCTAATGAATGCAACTTATGCAAACTTGTATTGAATTATGAATTTTAATCCATTAGTATACCTTGAGAATTGATGGCCTCCATCCTTCTCATGCATAGTGTATGTCAATATATTGTAGGACTATTTTTGTACTCTTCTATGCCCATCTCCATATGCCTTAGGTTTTGCATCTTCTTCAACAATGTTTTGCTATAACCAATGAGAAAGACCATTTCTCACAACTGTGTAACCATCTTCATCCATGTCCTTATCTTCTCTTTACCATTCTAAATCTACTAGTAATTAATGAAATCACATCAAGTGGTAGTGTAACCCTTCAACTACCCTCTATTAAATTTCTTTCCATGAGGTTCTTTTATCCATTCAGGCTTGAAATATATCTCCAATCATTGATCCAACCAATTAACTCCTCTACTTTCAAGCATATCTATAGTATTTCCATTTATGTCTAAATCTAGTATCTCTCTTTTTATATCTCTATATAACAATTTTTATATTAGGCGTAAATATCAAATCTTTCTCTCTTTCTTATACATAGAGAAATTTTATTTGCATTTGTTCATATATTTGGATAACATATATTATTATTATTTGTGCGAAGTATTATATTTTTTTGAAACTGACATATGATGATGTAAGTGTTACCCATGTACGTACGTGACAATATCTCTATCATACTAGGTTGTAGAACTAGTGCCTTTCGATGCAATAATTTAAAAATGGTTTACATCCACCTTTTCTATGGAACTAAAACCACTACCTATGCTTCTAATGCCTCATCCTCAACCAAAATTATTTCTATTAGCATTAAACCCTAAATTTTGCTCTACTTTTAGTGCAAACTTATAGGCATCCTTCAATGGAAGCAACTTATACAAACTTCTTTTGAATTGCAAATTTCTATCCATTAGTGTATCACCCCCGCAACTAACCCATAAATTTTTTATGATACCATTCAATTGAAATGCATGCAACAAGATAAAATTCCCATGCTTCTAACAACAATTTTAATAAACATGATTGCAACTAATTAAACATACACACAACAACATATAACTACTCAAGAACACAAAGTTTATGCACAAGAATTTAAATCCATAATTAAAATATTGAACAGAGATAAAATGATTATCGTTTTAATTAGATGTAAACCAGTTATAGAGGGCAAGCATTCCACCCAATCATAGATTTTTTGCTCCAAATATCAACAACATATCACCCCCAAACTGGGGCTATGAGTCCATAAGAGAGAGTGTCTCCTAAGGGTGTCTATTGTCCACTCACAACAAACTAGTTTCCTACAACCATCCCAACCCACCATCTCTCTTCCTCTCAACCTACACAACCCAAGGAATGGGATCCCCTTCTTTGTCACATAGTTCCTTAAGTTGTCCCCCTTCCCTCCAGGGTTCCAACATAGGGTGGCTAGGAATCTCTCTTGTTGGGGACTCCAGGGACTTATAGATGCAATAGAAAACTCTCAACAAAAAATCGTTTGCTTTGCACAACAATTTCACTCTACATGCCTAACAACCTGTTTCTTCATGCAATTATAGTTCCAACAATTTTCCCACAAAACCCACTATGGTTGTATTCAATCTCCAACACTCATCACACTCTTTCCATCCCAAAACATGCATGTAAAAATTGTTCGACAACACAGGTATTCCAACAGAGGACGAACACCTTTAGTAACCACTCACATAACCAGATCAAATATCAACACACCGATGTTTTCACGTGGTAAAACCCCTACGAGGAAACACCCACGGCCCCGGCCAACGCGGCCACTTGGAGCAGTTTATTAATGCAAAGAAAAAGATTACAGAGAGATTTTACAAGAGAGTTTCTCACAATCAATCATCGGTAAATGACCCTCCATGCTTTTTAAATAGAGATCATGGACCAATCGGGTGTTAAGCCACGGATCAATGGCCGTTAAGATCGAGGAGAGTATGAACCGTCAGATCACTCTATGTCGGGAACATATCGTGACCGTTGGATTTCCTAACTACAAATGCATACTAAT
>ML781278.1:98409-116105 GCA_009831015.1 Picea engelmannii | reverse complement strand
TATAAATTTATAACTAAATTTCAAATAAGAGTAATAGTTATATAGTAAGGACCTTCTATCTTAAGATTTTGTTTTGCTTCATTGATTAAGAAATAAAAAATTTGTTATCATTATAAAAATTCAATTATAATATTATTTGCAATTTGAAATGATGTGGACTTTTGATCATGTAAGTTTCCACGGTTATTCATAATGCTATATAGTTTTCTCGATAGAAACTATGTATGATGTTTTGAAATGTTCAACGTTTCGAGCAGACACTCCATCCATCATCATGGACAATTGAAGCTAATACATTGAAGAAGAGTGTTGAGGTTGAATTTATAAGGGAAGTTTGGAAAGTGCCCGTTGAGGAAACAGTTGTTGGGATTAAAACAGATAAAATATTAAAGTATTAAAAATAATTGTTGGGATAAAATATCGAAGAATAGAGAGATTGACTAAGACTAAAAATATAAGAGATAAATTTAGCCATAAAACCATTAAGAGGAATTAATAAAGAATTGATGACTAAAGCAAACATCTAATGTCTTAAATTTACTTTGAAATATACATTACATTGATATTACTTCGAAATATGCAATTACCTTGGTATGAACTTACACGTTAATAACATGAATGAATATCAAGGCAATGAAATAATAAAACTTTCAAATTAAGTTAACGAGATAATCAACTTTAATGATACTCTTTAAAAAAATTGATTAAAATAAAACATTTTCCAATTTTTTTTTTTTAAATTTTAATCTTTTATTAAAATGAAAACATCCCTATATTACTTACTTAGGCATTTTCATTTAACGCGTAAATGTATGCTAGTTTACTTTGAAATTGTTAAATTTTAATGAAGAACGAGTCACCAATTTATGTTTGAATGACAATGATTCTAATATGTATGATGAGCTTTGAAGGGGAGTTTAGGTTTTGACACCGCATAAGTTAAAATTTTCATTAAGAAAATATTTGAGGGACTCTAAGCCTTCGCGTATTGGTAGGGTTATCGATTACAATGACACATTTAAAAATAAAGTTGGTGAGAGTTTCAAGACAGAAAAGACCTCCTTTAATTTTGATAATTAAACATAGCATTCGTATTTTATTTCTTTAATTGCATTTTTCAATTATACCCAAAATCATTAAGAAATATGTGGGAAAATGATGGCCAGTGATGTAAACGTGAAGAAAATCTTGATTCTCAAACTTGTATTTAAAAGGCTTGAAAAATAACGATTTTTGTCTCGTTAAAGGTTTTTTTTCCAACAAGAAAATTGCTCTTTATATATTTATATAAATAAGTTCACATTATAGATAAACATTAATATTCAGAGCCCCCGGGTCTCTTCCTACTACTCGGAAATAAGTGTATTTTCTAGAATAAGCCAAAACAAAAACTTTACTACATAGAGATATAATTCCACTGCCAAAGACAAGATACAAAAAGACTTATTTTCCTTTACAATACCGCTGTCACCATTAGATCTAACTAAACAAAATGGCCAAGTAGAGTTAAAAAATGTTGATAGTGATAGATGGCCCCCCATTGCCCTCGATCCAACTGTTGAACACAAGCTTTCCTTCTGGGCAATTAAGAGCCAATTTTGAAAGAGTATCTACCTCCATATTAAGTTCCCTGTAGACATGAGTGAAGAATATGTCTTTAAAAGCAGATTTCATTGAACTTATGTCATCCATCCAACCTATCAAGGAGGTGACCTGGAACTTGCCTCTGTCCTTTATCCACTCGATGATGATCTTAGAGTCTCCAATGACCTGGATCACTTCAAGGTTGAGCCTCTGCGCAAGGTAAAGAGTCGCCCACACACCTATCATTTATGCTCTTGTATTAGTCCCTTGGCCGCAATTAAAGTCCACTTGATTACCCTTTGAGCACTGAGCTTGATTAAACCACCCACCCCACACCCCTGCGCACTGGAAGGAGATGTTCCATCGAACCAGTATACAATTGTAGCCAGAAGACGAGGAGTCTGAATAATGCGCTTATTGACTTTTTTGTTAGCCTCCACCAGAGGCAACAAAGATTTGACCTTGTCACGCAAAATATCGATGCTTTGCACCTTTCAAATGTAACCAGGTTCCTCTCCAACCACAAGATCCATCAAACAATGGATGAGAGTGTTATGAGGGATGTTTCCTTCCTGGGCCAACTCTCACAACTGGAGCTGAGATAGTCTCCTTCCCAGATGGAACAAATACTAAGTTCTGAGTATAATTTGTTCCAAGCCTCCCGACTAAAGCGACAAGTAACAAATAGATGATCAACTCACTCAGCTTCCTCTTGACATAATACACAAATGTTTGGCCCCTCCCACCCCTTCCTCTGTAGATTATCCCGGGTGAGAATCCTATTCTCCAGTGATAGCCAGAGAAAGAGCTTTATTTTTGGACTAAGATCCCACTTCCAAAGATGCTTGTGCCAACCCTCCACCGGAATGGGCCAAAAAGTTTTTGCAAGAGCAAGATAAATGTTTTTAGCAGAGATTCTACCTGAGGAATCACCACCCACCCAGCATAGCTCATCACTTTTGTTACGTAATTGAATCCCTGCATAACACAGAGCTTTCCAAAATTCCTCCCATTCCTCGGCTAAGCTCCCAACTAAGCCAAGGTCTAAACTCGATTTCTAGTAACAACTATTAAAACACGCCCTGTCAAATCCTCTCGCTTGGAAAATATATAACACCGAGTTCTTTCTCAACTCAGTTTTCATATGACTGGTAAGAAATGATAAATTCCCCACACCCAAAATGCGATCTAGACCAACCTGAACACAGTGCCCAGAACCTACTTTCCACCCAAGCCAATGAGTTAAAAGGTGTAATGATTTTAGCTGGCTCTTCCAAGTCTGTGATGTCGGCGGGTTATGAGAAGAAGCTTTGCGAAACCAAGTGGTCGTTGAATAATTTGGAATATATTTATCCTTAACAACTTTTTCTCCAAATCTCGTCCTTTGTTAAGACCCTCCACGACGAGTTAGCAGTCAGGGCCCTGTTAAAAATATGAATATTCCAAATGCCCCATCCTCCCAGGTGCTTTGGTCTTGATAAATGAATTCATATGCACAAGTGAATATGATCCCTACCCTCTATACCAGACTACAGAAATTTAAACATCATACTGTGAATTTTATGTAAAACAGAATTTGGAATGGCTACCAATGCCATCCAGTAAACAACTTGACCCTCAAGCACATATTTTACAAGTGTAAAACGTCCCCCAAGAGACAACCATCTATTACACCACCACCCAATCTGTTCTTGAAATTTTGATGGCAGTCATCGCCAATCCTCAGGTTTGTATGCTTCTGCCTTTAAATAATATCCCAGGTACCGAAAACCTTTGGCCAGTTCCTCAAATCCATAAGAAAAAAGTGCCTTCAATCTTTCTAGATCATCATCAAGGATTCCAGAATGATAAAATATAGATTTTGAACAGTTAATGCTCATACCCGAGGCTCTGGAAAAATATGTTAAAATGTTTTTTATCTCATCCCACTCTTCCACCGATGTCTTTGACATAATTAAAACATCATAAACAAAGAACAAATGTAGTATCTTGACAAGTCTTGAAACCTTGATCCCTGTAATCTTCCCATCACCCAATCCTTTCTTTAGAAGATGATTAAGGCCTTCCATAACTAGAATAAATAACAAGGGCGATAGAGTACGACCCTGGCGCAGGCCTCTTCCACTTTTGAACACCTTGGAAGTCTCCCCATTGATCAAGACCATGAAATTGGCACTGGTCACACAACCAAGAATCCAATTTGTAAAATTAATACTAAAACCCGACTGGAGCAGAATCATGCAAAAAAAGTCCCAATTTATACAGTCATATGCCTTCTTGAGATCTAACTTCAAAATCAAGGATTTTGACTTCTTAGCCTTTATACTGTGGATACACTCCTGTGCAGTACCAATCACATCCAAAATCTGTCGCCCTTTGAGAAAACCTAATTGTTCCTTCGACAACGACCGAGACAAGATAGGTTTAATCCTATTTTCTATGATCTTAGTAATAAATTTGTAGTAGAGATTGCACAGGGCTATTGGTCTATAATCTCCCAAGGAGCTAGGTTTATTAACCTTTGGAATCAAAGTTAAAAATGTAGCATTTAAAGAATTTTTAACTGCTCCCCGAAGCCTTGAGTCCTCCACCAAATCCAACAGGTCATCTCCCATAAGCTCAAAGAAATAAAGGTAAAAATCCATTGTCCACCCATCAGGCCCCATGCTTTTATCTTTGGAGAATGATTTAAGGACCTCCCATAGCTCCTGCTTAGTACACGGTCTTTCCAAAAATTCAGTATCCTCTGCATTTCCCAAACAACCGAAAATACCAATTGTATTAACATGTTCTTCTATATACTCCTCTTCCGGGTTTCTATAGAATGACTTGAATAAATTAACAACTTCAGACTTTATGGCCTCCACACCAGTGTGTAACTGACCTTCTTCATCACATATCTCCCAAGTTTGTTTTTTTGTTCTTCCTATAACTAGTGAAATTGTGAAAAAATTTAGTGTTTTTGTCACCAGACTTTAACCACACCGCTCTGCTCCTAAGTCTCCATTTTTCCTCTTCTTCTCTAAGTAATTTATCCCTCTCTGTCTCCAGGAGCTTAATATTATTCTCTCTAGCATTAGAGCCTGGTTCCCGAGCCTCCTATAGAAGAAGACCAATCAATAACTCTTCAAGGTCCTTTAACTTTTCTTCCTGAACTCTAATGTGCTCTTTAGACCATGTTTTCAATTAACTCTTTAAGGATTTCATATTATTTATGAATCTTTGTTGTACATCATTTTATAACTGGTAAGTCGGGTCATTCCAAATAGTTGTTGCTATAATCGTGACCTCCGATTCTAAAAACCACCTGGCATTGAACTTAAAGGGATAAGCCTTTGGAAGTGAGACCCTATCTAACCTAAAAAGTATCGGAGCATGATCCAAAAAGTAGGGATAATCAACCCATGATTTATACGAACAAGTTCCTACTAACAAGTCTTCAGTAACAAGCACTAAATCCAGTCTCTTTGAAATGTTGGCCTCTCCATTACGACCATTCCTCCAAGTTGGCACCACCGATCCGACATTATATCTACTAAGCCTGCCTTATCAAAGATCTCGGTGAAAAATGTTGCAAGCGGATCTAATTGTGTAGCCGCTCTCCAAATATCCCCAGATCCAACAGTAAGGTTTAAATCCCCAACCATTATAAGATTCCTGCTATCAAGAATGCCACTGGTCGCCAAATTTTCTCAGAACGCTTTCCTCTCCGAGCAAGGACCATATACATTAAGTAGTGTAACTGGTTGGTTTAGCTCCAAACACATTCCCGTAAGCAGAATGACACCACAACATAAATGAGGGACACTATAAAAAATGTTCGGATCCCAAGAGACAAGAAGCCCTTCCGAAGACCCGACCGCACTGACAACACAAGTAAGCCAAGTAGGAAACTGAGAAATCATAAGTGCCCGAGATTTGTGTTCCTCAACCAAAGTTTCTTGCAGGAAGATGATATCCGGTCTAATCCTCCGAAGCAATCTTCGAAGTGAGGTTGATTTCAAGGTCTCCCCCACCCCTCTAATGTTCATGGAGAGCAAGATCATGTCTTCACTCTAGCTAGGGATTTCAGGCCGCTAAGCGCCCCTAATTCATTAATAACCGACAATTGAGTCACCTCTGAACTGATACTCAAAGCCTCCTTCTTCTTCCTCACACTTTTAGTCTTAATAGGGGAGGTTTCCAAACCCAGACCCTTAGACCAGGGATATTCATTAATTGTGTCCCCCACCAAGGATCTGGAGGTCCCCTCTCCTCCATCGGGATCGGGTCTAATGTATATTGATCTCCCCCTGTAAGTGGGAAGAGCTATAGGGCTCTACACCTCTCTAATAGTAGGGACTAGTGACTTCGGTCCTGTCCCTAACTCGCTATCCCCCAACTTTGATTCTCGACAACCTGACAATAAACTAACCTCTGTATCAAGGGATGGTCTAGAGAGTTCCCTTCCCAGAAAATCCAAGGGTATACCATCACTCCTCACTGATAAAAAACAAGATAAAGATCCACTCTCAGGAATGTTGCACTCTAATGTATTAATAGGCTCCTCACTGGGCATTCCATCCCCCACAACCCTCGAGATGGGTCCATTGAAAGGGTTGTTTACTAAAGCTCCTATAGACTTCACAGCTGGACAAGTGGGAGTAGAAAAAGGCGTATTACCAGTACGAGAGTCGAAGAATCTAGACTCATCCAAAAAATGTCTTTCCTAGACAGATAATGATTGAAACAGAGTGGGAAAGACGAATTTTAACTTACTCATAATAGTCTCAGATGTCCCTGGAAAAGGCGCGTCCTCAAAGTCATAGCCACTTGGACTGAAACTAGTTGACTCAATCTCTGGTGAATCAACCCAGGTCGATATCTCTAACAATGTACCCTAAAAAACTCCTCATCTTGAAGTCCCAAGAAATCCCGCCATAAGTGACCCGTTTTCCAACACTTAGAGCATCTGCACGGGATTTCTAAGTAGTCCAGAGACTGGGAAAAATGGTGACCATGCCAGCTAATCTCAAAAGTTTCTAATAAACCAGAATGTATATCTATTTCCACAAGAACTCTGCATATTCTTTTATTCGAGGCTTTTAGTGCTCCAAGATCAGCACTAATAAACTTCCCAAAACTATTCCCTATAACTTCCAAAGCTTTTGCATGCCAAAAGTGTAACGATAGTCCCGACAACAACACCCAGAAGTGACGGAACCTGAAATAATCATGTGCGGAGTCGAAGCTTACCCGCCACCTTTTTACCATTAAACTACCTCTATCATATATCCAGGCTCTATCCAAAATCAACTCCATGTCTTCTAACCTCTTGAACTAGAAACCAAACCACCCTTTTGTAAGGTAAAAAACATACGGGCTATAACCCAACACAGGCTTCCAAAATACCGAAACCCACTCTTCAATCAACATTTACACTTATTTTTGTAGGAAAACCTCCCTGCCAGTGTAAATAGTGCGAGACTCATCGTGTCCTCCAAACCCATGTCCTCACCCAACATTAGTTTGCGCTTGGTACGATTTGGAACCCAACGTTTATACTGAAGAGAGCCCTGCCTCTTCTTAACACCTATAAAACTATCTCTATCCGCTACCCCCGACACTCCTCCCTTATCTATTGACTTCCCATTTGCTATCACTCTGGATTTCACATAGCCTTTCACTCCATTATTCCCATGAGTGCAAGTGACAGGCCTTTGTGTAAACTTAGATGGAGCCAGTTCCTGCCCTCCCCACGCAAGGTAGCTTAGGCAAATTTTTTCCAAAGCTTGCATGCCCATATCTTCTCATCTTATCCAATTAAAGTTGGGAGAAAGGATTTAACGTAAATGTATATTTTATCTATCACCAGTAAAAGTGTGTACTTGCATCTTCCACCAATTACTTTGTTAAGGTGAAAGTATATGTTTCCATTCTATATAAAGCAAAAGTGTATTTATTTAATATAAATCTTCATTTTATAAATTTTTTTTATAGAATAAACATAATCATATATTTATTAGGCATTTATGGAGTTTTACAATTTCTTAATATATTTTAATTATTATAATTTGTTTGTATAATTTTGTTTATGGCAGCCTTGAGAAATTTTTAATAATAATTTATATTTTTTTTATCATTTCAATTTTGTGATTGAACTCTTATTACGTTTTGATTATTGTAGTTCACTCATTTGCAATTTCACTTATAATAAGTTGGGGAGTTTATATTGATCACTTGTGAATATTTAATCATTACCATTTAGATTTGAAATTATCCAAAGCCTATGCTTGAGAGAAAGTGGCACATTGTTTACCGCACAAGCTATTTGCACTGAAGAAGATCCATGTTCCCATAAGCGCTTGAGTTGCCAAGCCTAGTTGACCAATGAATCCCATAAACATCCATGATTCAAATCCTTTTACATCAATTTAAATCATTGTATTCGAGAAACCTTTATCTTTTTCCAACTCCTGTTATCAAAGAAGAGTTTTTAGTACTTACATGCATGCTCATTACATCTTTCATTACTATCTTTGGTGTTCAACAACACATTGCAAAAACATCCTTCTTAAGTTCCTTGAATAGTCCAACACTAGTTGCAAACTTGTAAAAAATACTATTATATTCTTTCTAGTGAGGGACGAGATCCATGAAATATTCTTTCTTCTCATAAATGAACTACGATGTTTTATGTACTTTGTATTGCTTGTAAAAAATACTCTAGTGAGGGACGAGATCCATGTAAAAAATACTCTAGTGAGGGACGAGATCCATGAAATATTCTTTCTTCTCAGAAATGAACTACGATGTTTTATGTACTTTGTATTGCTTGTAATTGTACAACTTTCTTAGTGGACACACTTGTCAAGATTTGGAATAAATGTTATAATAAATTGATGCATTAAAGAAAACAAAGTGTCTTTATGATCCAATATTCACGATTTTCACTTGAAGCTCCAAAGTGTCTTTGTGATCCAATATTCACGATTTTCACTTGAAGCTCTTCCCAAACCTTTTATGGTGTGTTTAAGCAAATGGTATTCAAGTAGCCCATGACATCATCTAACACATATATTTCCACCACGACAAAAGAGCCAATAGCTTCTACTAGTTCCACATTGTTGGTTGAGTACCTATGGAATACAAATAAAAAATTATCCTCCCCTAAAATGTTAGCGATGTTGAAAAAGGGGAAGGAAGAATTATGAATTTAGGTTTCATTAGTGGATGTTTATGGAGTTCCACCAACTTGACCATATTTTTATCATTAAACTAAATCATTTCCCTTTTATCTGATATCATATGCATCAAGGTTAACAATTTAATATTACCATAAAATCTTTGGAGATGCACAACGACCCTTGTCCAATCCATATTTCAAAAAGATTCATCAAACCAATATACTAAATCATTTCCCTTTTATCTGATATCATATGCATCAAGGTTAACAATTTAATATTACCATAAAATCTTTGGAGATGCACAACGACCCTTGTCCAATCCATATTTCAAAAAGATTCATCAAACCAATATACTATAGCCTTAGAGGTTCCAATTTCATATAAGATTACAAAATAAGATGTTAACCCTTCCCAAATTTGTGTAAAGGATTTATGCCATCCAACCTTAAACACATGCACAAGGAACTATAAATATATAAATATGAATAATTTAAATTTTGAATGAATGTCAACAACTGTCCAAACTTGAGTACCAACAATGACTATTTCATTAAATTTGGACCATTTCACTAAATCTGATTATTTCAATCTAATCCCCTTGAAGATAGGTTGAAATTGGTGTTTTTAAAGTGTGAAATTCACACATTCAAAATTCACATGTTTTATTTAAACAATATTCACACTTTTGAGATTCAATTTTGCACACTTTAGAAACATAGATATACACATTCCGAACATGAAATTCATAGTTTTTAAGTCTATATTCTTATTATTAGTCCATATTTAGTGAACATTTTTACTAGTATTTCTATGTTAGGTTCAATATCAACTAACTCCAAAGGACTGGTGCAATAAGGAATGATCGAACAAGTAGAATTTTAGCTTAACTCCTAATAACTTTTCTTTGGCATTCGCTCATAAATCTTCCATACAATGCTCAGTTTTACATATTTTTCAACTGAAATATTTAAGCCAATCTTTTAATCAACATAGTAAATATGTTGAGTGTTGAGTTCCAAGGATTTGGAAACCTTGATAGATATGAATACAATACACTTGCAAAGTTAAAGGCATTGCAACCGATTAAAGGAAACAAGAAGAAGCCCCCATGTGAGTTGTAATTACATACTTTTTTATTGTTATATAATATGGAAAATATGTATTTATTTTATGAAGAGTTGCATTTATAATTCTAATTGTTACTTACTATAGTATGTTTTATGTTGTAGAGAAGATTGATTAAAAAAATTGCAATGATTATAAAGCATATAACCAAAAAAGAGAGACCAGACCTAGATATGGACTACTTGCATCTAGTGTAGTAGGGATCAAGTTCCACGGGTCTTGGTCAGAGTAAATATGAGCATGTTAGTAGTGGTATTATTTATCCTACATTTTTTAGTGAAATCTAGAAAGGTAATTGAATCCAATATATTAGAGTTTTTATGGTAATTATTCATTCTATGACGTGCATATTGGTGTTTGAGCATATGCCATAGAGATGACCATTAATAGAGATGAAGATCTATCTTGGAAAAAAAACAAAGAAGGGGAAGAAGTTGTTGATCTAACGAGAACACTGAGCTTGGGGTAATAAATAATATATGCTTGTAATTAGTGGTTTTAATATGCCCGTAGTTACTTGTTGTCTTTATCTAATGTAATATTTTAGTACCATTGACCTACTTTTATGGTCATTTGTCAGACATTGATAAACTTAGCCAATCTTATTTTATTGTATGTACAAGTACAAAGATGAGGAGGCACTAATAAAAATTCAATCAACTTTTGATGTCAAACTCATTTCATTTCTTTATATGTGTACATAATTTTCATGCAATGTTGTATACAAAGTTGACATTCCCTTGGGATGGTAGTGTACCACTTGTTTACAAGTAGAAAAAATTACATGGTTATTTTACGATTTAATTTAAAATTTCATCATTGCATGGTCCTTGGCTTCCATGGTGTGAAATTGATTGGATGTTAGTGCGGTAAAATTTCACAATTGCATTTATGGATACATGGTTTTTTCTCTCAAAGTGTAAAATGGATTGGATGTTAATGGGATAAAATTTCATATTTTTTTTATATGTATATGGTTTTCCTCTTATAATTAGTATGCTCTAAAAAAACTTATACTAATAATCAATCTAATCAATATGTAAATATTATAAAATAATAATAAATAAATAATTTCAATAGGGTTTAGCCCGAGTGGTTTGTGTTGAGGGGTGTTTCCCTCCCCCCACCCAAGTTCAATTCTCGCAAGTGACATGTTGAGCTCTCAAATGAGCAAGTTATTGAAAAAAACCTTGACTTTCTACAAAATCTGGTTTACCTCGGGTACCATCCTTGAAATGAGGAGAAGTGTCTAGTGGGTTTCACCAGGCTCTATTCCAATAATAATAATAATAATAATAATAATTATTATTATTATTATTATAAATATAAATATAAATTTATATTATAAAAAAATATATGGTGTTTAAGGAGTTAAACAAGAAATTTATTTGGATTGATCATGAGTTGGAAGCCAACCTTCATGCCTGGATGGAAGATAAAAAGGTGAATCATTTGGAATCTCATCCTTGTATTATGGTGAACAACATTTGATGGGCTCAAAATTGTGCTATATTCAAAGAAAAATTGTTGGACAGATAGTTTTGGATACCATGTTGGGAGAAAAATCTAATTATAAGGGAAGTGCACAGAGGAAGGAAAGTAACGCACAGCTAAGACACATTCCATAGGAAAGTGCACAGAACGAAGAAAGGGCACAGATGGAAGAAAGCACACAGGAGGAAGACAACGCACAGACAAGGGAATGAAGCAAGAGAGCGAGAGAAGAAAACATGAGAGAAGGACAACAACACGACATTCCAGAAATAGAAGATCAACCGAAAAGTTGCATGAAGAACGAAAAGCAGAAGAAAGCAGTCGAACAACCAGTTATCTGAGCTGGCCATGCATTGTAATAGTTTTGGGATAAATAGAATAGGGTTTTAAGCCATAGGTTTTGAAGTATAAATATGTAACGGGATGGGAGATAAGGAGGAGAAGAAAAGAGAGTATGCCATAATCATGAATGTAATAACTGGTTATCAAAATCGACAGATGAATAAAAAGAGAGTTTAGAGAGGATAGTGAGTCTTGTGGTATCTAATTGTTTATGTGTGCTTATGATTTATGTTGTTATGTTTCTTAGAATAGACTTAGTTTACGGATTAATTGTGGTGCAATATTCATGAATGTAACTGTGAAGATTCTTCGTAACAATCAGAAATATGCTAAGCAGAGGAACCGAAAAGGAAGTAATACTAACTAGGGCCAAATCACAGGCCTGTATAGAAGAAGGAACAATGACTCGGGTATCCGCCTCCCTTTCCCTTACTACTGCAGAAGCCTGGTTCTTGTAGTCCCAATAGATACCTTAGCTGAGACTTCATCTGCGCAAGCAGGTGATGCCGAAAGGGCCAGTGTCTGGTGGGTTTGTTGGTCATAGTTAAACTGAACCTTGGGTCTTACAACCTGTGCGCAGACAAGTTAACCCAACAAATGGCTCTGTTGCTAGAACCGAGAAATTGTGATTAAGGGAATGTTTTGGAGGCCGACTAAGAAAAAGATCAGGGATTGCTTAGAACAAAAAGAACAAGAATTTGAATGACAAGAGAACATGAACCCATGGTTGAGTGACTAACAATGGATTCAAAGGTATGTGTTCACCGATCTGCATGAAATTTTCTTTGGCGAATGTCCAAAAATTCTGACCGAGTGGCTAGAAAGGTTAGTAGTAAAAACAAAAAGCCTCGGTGTTGCATCGTCGAGGAATTGAAATATTGAGTTGGTAAGACCGTTGAATTCGGTAAGTAACCCAACTACTCGAGCAATTGTATTTTGGTTGGATAATGTACTAGGGGGTTATGTAACAAAAAATGCAATAGATTGCATTCAATCATATAGTGTTGCAGAAAGATAATTTTTCAAAGGTTTGCGCAGTAGGTTCTTGAAATCGTTAAATACGTGGATAAAAATGTGGTTATGTGAAAAACATGTGATGATAATGAATTCTAAGGACTAAAACGGATTTTAGAACATAGGGGGAGTCATAGGATGACAAGAGGATCATCTGAGAGAATGAAGAAAGCAATGAAAAAGGAAGGAAGGGATTGGGGATGCAAGAGGGAAGTATACCATAGGAAGAGTACGAGTTTGGAGAGTTTTGCGGAGGAAGGAGGTACAAGAGTCAAAATACTGGGGCTGGGAGAGAAGAGCAGCACAGTGAGCCAGAGGGAAGAGAACCTTACGCACTAGTCCGAATCGTGGAGAAACCATATATAGGAGAAGAAGAGGTGTTTCAGTTCAGTCCAGTAATAGAAGAGCCGATAAGTCCTACTCATATAAGATCCTGTGTTGAATCCACGACCCCATGTGAGTCACCACAATCATAGATAACATTTGTAGACTTTAGTTAGTCAAGGAGGAAAAAGTAGTAGCAGTCATAATAGTGGGAGTTGTGTGCAGAGTCAAAGTCAGAATCAGAGTCAACCAAAATCACCAAGAGGAGGGACTACACAAGCCAACATGGTAGGAGTAGTTAATACTCTTAGGATTCCTGAATTCAATGGAGTGGGGTTAGAAGATTCAAAAAAACACTTGTTTGTGTGCGGAACAGTTTGGGCCGCTAAGAAAATACAGGATGAGCATGTGAATATTGCGTAGTTAGTGACAACATTTAGAGGGTGTGCGCTAGTATGGTATATGAAGTTACAGAGTATTATTCATAGAAGACAGGCTAGAAATTTGCAGAGATAAAGTAACCACTACTAAAGGAGTTCAAAAATCCAAATTCAGAGTCGCAGTACATCACTAAACTAAAAGATATCAAGCAGGTACAAATAGAGTCTATATGGGATTTCGACCAACGATTTAAGGATGCGATGGGGAGATTGAATTTCCAAATTCTAGACCAACAACATCAACAGTGGTTTATTGGAGGACTTATACCACACATTCGAAGCCCCTGATTCAACAGAAGGTTACGTCGCAGCCTGAGGTTCTGGAAATTGCAATGAAACTAGAGGCATCTCCGACAAGAGATATTGGAGGAATGGCACAAGTTGAGACACATTTGGTTGCATTAAGTAATCAGTTGGTCGAGCTTACCAAGGGAAGAGAGAAATGAGAACAAGTTTCGTGTACCAAATGCAAGATGGAGGGCCATCACAAGGATGAATTCCAAGCATTCAAACAATATTTGGCAGTTGGAGCGTTGAATCCACTACTCGGGGGGTATAATGCGAGATATGTAAGAAATGGGGCCATCACCCCATTGAATTCCCATTGCTACATAAGTATCGAATTACATCGAAGAACTTTTTTTACAATTTTTTCAAGTCGGTAGGAGATGAAGAGAAGGATTGTCGCACGTTCAACCTACTAAGGGAGCGCACATCGGATATGTACTGGATCCAAGAAGAGAATGCCTCCACAGAATGGGGGGGTGCAGTATAACAATAATATTGGTTTCAATCAGGAGAACTAAGGAGAATTTGGTAGAGGCCGAGGTAGAGGTACTTTTAGTAGAGGAGGACATGAACCAATTATTTATTATAAATGTAATCAACCTGGACATTTGGCCTGCGATTGTAAGAATTTGTGTATAATGTACACTTATTGCAGAGCACTGGATCACTTGACAGAGGACTGTCCCCAACTAGTTGTGAAGTGGCAGGCCAGAGGGAACCCAAACCAGAATCTGAATCAGAATGTGCAGATGATATCATCTGAAAGATGTAATGAAGGACCAAAAGTAGCAGTTGTTACGCGTAGAGGAGCTAGAACATGGGATAATATGATGAATCAAGGAAGACAGACTGAGTAGTGGGTAAGGAAGTTAGCAGGGCCTATACCAACATTTGATCCACGATAAGAGAAAGAGACATATCAAAGAGAAAGAAAATAAATACTTGGACAACATGGGGGAGCATCAACATCATCACTGCCTCGTATAGAAGATCAAGTTGTTCCAGAGAAAGCCAATGGAGGAGGTAAGTACACTAACAAAATTCCTAAGGAGTTTTGTAGAACTAATGAAATATAGAACTACGCTAAGTAAATTATATAACATGATTGATCACTGCACAAAAGGGAGAGAAACCCATGTCACACAAAGAATGGTAAACCAAGTGTTGCGCAGGAAGAGAACCAACGAAGAATTTAGGTTCAATGCACATATTAGAGAGTATGATGTGGACAATGTTACTATGGACTTAGGTTCTGATGTGAATGTGCTATAGAAGGATACATGGGAGATGATGGGAAAACCCAATTTGGTATGGTCCCATGTTCATTTAAGGCTCGCGAATTAGCATAAAATAGTCCTGATTGGGTGATTGATGAAAGTACCTATGAACATATATGGGGTGCACAACATGGAAGACTTTGAATTTATTGAGATCATAGATGACAGTCAACCATATCCAACACTGATGGGACTGGAATGGGCTTTCGATAACTACATAATTATTAACTTGAAAAAGGGGAGATGATATTTGAGGTTGGGGATCTAAAATTTACAACACCCTTGGACCCATCGAAAGCAAAGAGATACATAGAACCAACCAGAGGGAATGACATTCACAACTTATATAATTTGACAGCGCATATGGAGAATTATGTCAACCTGACAACAAATCGTGTGCTAAGTTGGAGAAGTATCGGTTCATGCACATCAGATTCAGAAACCGATCTCAAGAATTGGCAACAAAGGATGCATGAAGTGTCAACTAGACGATGTGCATGTATAAATCGATCCTTGTGCTATATTGGAACGGAGCTATGCGCCCACCTAGGTATGATGGACTAACTGAGATAGGTGTATTTTTAAAAACATTTGATCTATAGGTACCCAAACAACAAAGGTTGTTGGCACTGGATGTCATGTTAAAGGCGAGGGGATAAAAGACTGGTCACAATGCAGTAGAATAATGCAGATACACTTTGGCTCCAAGGGAGAAGAGATTGCACAGTAGTACACAGGAGATAGTGACCTGGTGGATCACGTAGAAAAATGTAGGGCGTTATGGCGCTCAATAAAAAACATAGAGTGGATGCATAGATTTATACACACCTTGAACACGGTTATGAACATTTCGATGCTCTTTCAACGTTATGTCCTGGAGATTGTGAATAATCTTGGGCCGTCAAACATCACTTCACGTGTCATGGAAAGTGTGACGAACCTGGGATAACATCGCAAGAGCGACGACCTAAGGAAGTCGTCGCAAGCAAGAAGACCTATGGTGGTCGTTGCAAGAGAGATGACCTACAGTGCTCGTCGCACAAGAGATGACGAATGATGATCGTCACAAGAATGAAAACCGAGGATTCCCGTCGCAAGAGAGACGACCTGAGTATTTCTTGCGATGAAATATTCAAGCATAAGGTATCATCGACGGTAACTATAGTTCTTAACTCTTGTAACAACCCTAGTAGTTCTTACGACGAATTATCAATACTACCGACGATCCCCTTCGTTGCAAGAGAAATGACCTATCCTATTTTCTACGACGAAAAAATCATCGCAAGAGCAACGAAGTGTTGATAGTTGCGATTAACTGTCAATACTATCAATGCTCCTCTTCATCGCAAGAGAAACAACCTATCCTAGTTTCTGCGACGAACAATTCGTCGCAACAGCGACAAAGTGTCGATAGTTGTGACGAACTATCAATACTATCGACACTCTTATTTGTCACAACAATGACAACATATATCTATTTTTTTTTAAATAATAAAGATTAATGTAAGAGATTAATAATAGTTTAGACATGCTCCCAAATGCATTATAGAGAGGTAGAAGAAATAAGAATCTACTTGCAATCTACAGATTACATATCCATTAATTCCATTGATATGCCACTTGTTGGTTTGTCACCTATCAATGAATACAACACAAAGAGACTCTTTTCTATGGTCTTCTAATGCAATATTTGGAAGAAAAATGATATATTTAGATCATAATTAGTTATTTAGAAATCATTCAGGAAGGCCATTTCTAGAAAAGAAGTAGACAACCTTCAAGTTGGGGCCAAAGCATATATGCTTATATAGGCAACAACTTATGTATGGGTGCTTTTTGGCTTTGGGACGTACTAATATTGGTGTACATGCATCTTGATTCACAATGCAATATTATCATGCATTTTCAAAAATTGAAGTTTAAATTTTTGGTTAGAGTAAAAATCTTGGATCCTTGCCTTGGATGCCCTTCTATCCACCATTACTTAATGATTTCATTGATATTTGGATGTGATATCCACATATTTTCAAACTTAAAGAGGTCGTTTGTTGGAGGGGGTTCCTCCTTTTTCTTTAGGTTGATTTTCCTATGATTTGAAATCATCCCTTTCAAAATATTTGATTTGAGGTGACTTCTTTCAACTAGCCAAGTATAAATACTTGAACATTTGTTAAACAATTTTGCTACTAGTGTCGTCCTTGTTATTTTGTTATAGAAAATGAAAGGACCAAGTTTGGGGAGGATATCCATAATATTATTCTTAACAAAATCTGGGAATATTATTCTTAGATACTCAAACCATTCCATGCCCCCCTTTTCTCATTGTGATTGAAGATTGCATTCCAATCCCCTCCCAAAAGTTAGGTATCCCCTAATGCCAAATAATGTGTTAGGTTATTCATGGCATTCTTGTTTTAATGAGGCACTTTTCAACTCCAGACTTTCTTATTAATCAAAAACGTCTAGAAACTATGGTTTCCACAAGATTGCCATGCTACCTGGTTATCTTTCTTACTTTCCTCCAAAATTGGTCCTTTACTTTTTGAAATTTTGTCTTAAACATGTTTGTTTCTTGTAATAATACCAAATCTAGATCTTCCTTTAAAATTTCATTTTGAGTGCTTTGAATTTCATATTGATCC
>ML781278.1:84534-98215 GCA_009831015.1 Picea engelmannii | reverse complement strand
GAAATTTTGTCTTAAACATGTTTGTTTCTTGTAATAATACCAAATCTAGATCTTCCTTTAAAATTTCATTTTGAGTGCTTTGAATTTCATATTGATCCTTTTCCCCTCACATCCAGTAAAGCACTTTCATTTACATGGTTTGGAAATTTTTGAAAGATCTTTTTTTATATCCAATTGATTCTAGTAGCTAGAGTCTACTTCTTTCTACCTTGTTGATAATCTATGTGTTATCACTGTCTTCTTGGTTTCCCTAATTTAATCATATTAATTATCATATTCATGATTGTTTCTATGCATAAAAGGTTCATGCTGAAAGTATAACACCTATTGCTATGAACATTTGAAAACCTCTAAGTTGATATTATCCAAAAGGAGTTTCTCTAAATCTATATCTATACAAGATCCATGCATAAAGAGTTGTTAGTGGTCAATCATCTATCTTTGAAAGACAATATTCATTGCAATTGTTAAAAGGGTTAATGTATAAACACACCTACTTTGTCACTACAAGGATAGTGCTAGTAACCATACTACTAAACCCATCTAGTGAGGTGATAGGATATGACCACCAACAAACCTCCAAGAAGGATAAATCCCCCAGGATCAATGCCACTTGATGATGATTTTCGTTCCATTTGGATTACTAATCTATGGATCCACCAACATTACCATATCTACTTTCACTCGATAAGAAATATATTTTTTGGACAAGATGCTTCCTATTATAATTTATCAGAATTCGACATGTGTTCCCTTCCCCATTCTAGGAATATTGCAATGCAATGTATCTGACCTACAATACTTGAGGAAGATCCCTCTAACCAAGAAAAACTACGAGTGGGGGGTATCTATTCCTCTAAGGAAACCCAATACTTACATCAAGCCTCAATTGCTTGAAACAACCTTCTTGCATGGGCGAGACGACCCACTAGGGGTGAAATATGTCTTTTGGTGGATTTGAACCTTGGTGGGGGGGGGGGTATGAAACACCCTTGCTTTACCATTTAAAAAACCAGGTTGAAGTATTAGATTAGTTGTGTGAATCATATGATATGATGAACTAAAGTGAATCATATATGCTACATACTTAGGTGTGGTTCATTAGATAGAATGATTGACCCCATAGTGGCCCACAAATGATGGTAATGTAAAAATAAATAAATAAAAGGAACCTTAAGAAGTCATAAAAAGAAGAAAAAAGACAAGACATACACGATCTTTGATATTCTAATGTGTACCATTGAATTGATACAACATCTAGAGAATCTACAAATGCGCGAACTGCATACTGTAGTAAATAAAAACATAATTATATTTAGTTTTTAGTAAAAACCAAAAAATACTTTTAAGACATGTCAATAAATCCTAATAGAAATTAAAACCGACAAAATTGCAAATAGTAAACACCATTGATGTTATTTTTTGTAAAATCCATATGAGAGGAGATTAAATAGTGACACACACACACACACACATCTCAGATGTGAAGACCTTAATAAGATCCTCTTAGTTTCGAGAATATTTTATTGGAGTCGTATGATCTTGGAGCAAACCTCCCTCGATCTGAAGGAGCAACAACGAAGTCAACATTGACTATGTTGTTGCTCTGTTGGATCGAGAGAGGTTTTCTTCAAGAATAAACGACTCCAATATTTTTTTCTCTACTGAACAAGGATAACCACATGAAGGTTGAAGCTCTTATGCCGCCCCCCCCGCCCCACATCACTCTCAATTCTCCAATACCCAATCTATATTGTACTAAAAAATATGCATTAAAAATATTCAAAATTGATAAAAAGTGATTGTAAAGCTATAGATGAGGTTTATCATTCAAAGGCATATGTCATAAAAATGATTTTTTATAAATGAGATTTATCATCCAAAATATGTTACAAATATACTAGCTATATAATGTACATCTATTTGTCTTATAAAGTTATTATACATCATCAATTTCTTTTAGTCTTCTTTTGTGTTTTCCAATTCTTAAGTGATTCATCCATCTCCATGTCTTCATTTACTGGGTGCTCTTTAGCAGCTGATGTTGCTCCAGTCCTTTCACGTCAAGCATGCATGGTCTCGTACCCACGACCTGGAGGCTACTGTGAGGGGTTATCACCTACAAAAACAAAAAAACATTAAATTTATATGACCAAATTTTAAATATCATTGAAGTAGTTCATTAATATTAAAAATAACCTTTGCAATGTAATTATTTACCTGGTCCACTAGTCGGGACCATTGGAATGGTTGCCTATTCTCCTGATCTTCAGGTTGAGGTGCCTCAACTACGACATTCTCTACCATTGAAACGACAAAATTTATAAGGATAAAACCGTAAATGTATAAGTAATAAAAACTAGAAGTACAAAATTTATAAGTACTGAATTATTAAGTATATGATTAATATACATCCATTTACCATCGTGGGCCTCAGTCACAGGAACATCTTGGGGTTGCACCCCACTGGGATGGGGCTATTGGTGAGCACCATGATCTTCTAGCCATGTTACACTATCAATGCTCTGTTGTCCAGTACTAATGGTTTCATTGATAATGTTGCTCCCTTGATTAAAATAAAGTAAGACATTAAAGTTATGGACGATATCAAACATTTACGTATTTTATAAGTAATGAAAGGTTAAAGTGGACTGATTTTTATTTACCTTATCCCGAAAAATGGATCTTCGTATACCCCATGCTTTTCCTATGATCAACCATGACTTTATAGCCATAATTATAACCAAGTTAGAGGTCTTCCTCCGTGGTTTTAGTTTCGAAGTCGTCGCCCTGCATTGCATAAGAGCATGTTTTTTTAATGTTTTTGGCTGCAATTACCTGAAAGTTGTAAGGCGATACAAATAATATTCTTAAGATGTTTGGGTACTTACGAATTGTGACTTTAACCTTGAGTAGCCGCCCTGTGTTGGCCATGTTTGGAAATCCTTGCTTTGGTTTCCTTCGAAGTGTCATAAAACCTATCATCAAAATTTTCAAGTATGTTATATACCACACTTTTATTTAGATCTAAAGAAAATTAAATGTATTGAAATCAAAATATTGTAATTTACCTTGGGGTATCAGCTATTATTTCTCCTGATTTTTTCAATATATTTTCTTTTGAATCATCAATGATCACCTTCCACTCCCTCTCTATAATCGAGGGATGATGCTCATACCTAGGGCTTCTTGCCAAGATTTGTTTATAAGCATCACGCGTATATTTTAAATATTCACCTGTTGCAAAGGTGACCATTTTTTTATTGAACATGTCTACTCCAAAGAGGCCTTCAAGATAATCCATAAGTTATTTTTTGAGGTTGGAATTATGGCAATTCCAGCTCATGCGTAAGATTGCCCCAAAAATCAACAAGGCCTTGCTCTCCAGGTGCCTATAAAAATGGTCGTTTCCTACACACAAAAAGATATGATCATTAATTTAAAAATAATAATCTAAATGATTTGTGTATGAGATGGACAACATGAAACAGTTAAAATTTGAAAAACTTCTTGGGAGTCTTATTTGTTTTAATGGAAGTTCGTTATCTTCGACCAAAAATGTGCACGGAAGGGTCCCTGTGCTGGTCACATGTCTAGCTCTAGGAGATGAAACCATGTCAACCACATCATCAGCCTCATCTCTGTCACCACCTCTAGAGCCTGACCATTGTGTGGATGGCTGGCGGTGCATGTCATGGCTCCCATCTAAATTAGGTGTAGAAGATGGAGTAGTAAACAATACTCTAGCAGTTGTATGACATCATGTGTCAGGACTCTGTGGAATCTCTCCGGTGCCACTACTACCAACACCGGGCTGAACAGACTCCAAAAATCTCTTTATAAAAAAGAAAATGTTTTTTCGTGAAATAATGTAAAAGTTTAAAAACAAACTTTCATAATTGAACATATGAGTACATTAAAAAAAACACTTTAAATTATGGTTATTACCTTATATGTGTTAAGTTGTGACATAAGGTGATTGATCCTTTCTAGGACATCATGAGTTTGATCTGGACGATCTAACAAGCTATTAAGTTCCTTATTCACTTTAATGATCTTTTTTTTATTAATACCATTAGATCAGGGGATGAATACAACCCCTCCTCATCGGTGAAATCATGATCAACATGGCCTGTCAACTACATATAATTTCAACAAAATCAATGTTATTTTAGTTATATAAACAAATGAAATAAATGATCGCCACACAAATAAAATTATATAAACAAATAATAAAGTTCAAGTAAAATGAAAGTTGAATTTGATAAACATTTACGTGTTCTGTGGCTGGCCCTTTTCCACGATCATCCTGCCACATTATAATATAATTAGAACCCCCAAATATTTGAAAAATTGTTAACGATAAAAAAAAACTCATTACCACCCAAATAAAATCAACCTCAATGATCAACCTCCCACATTATTATAAAATTGGGACTGTGAAATATTTAAAACATGGTTAAAGATAAAAAAAAAATATAATGAAATAAGTAGAGGTTGCTTAAAGAGGTGTTGCATAAGTACCCGCACACTATTAGTTGATGTTTCTATTCGATTCAAATGGTAATCCAATAACAAAATTTTTAGAGATGAAGGGGATAGCGGGAGACTTAGGCGAGATGAAGATTCCACTGAAACCTGGAGCTAAGTCAATACGACAGAGACCTTACAAGTTAAATCTAAGGTATAAAGAGAAGTTTAAGGCTGAAATAGATCAGATGTTGAATGTAGGTATCATTGAATTAGTAGAATTATCTGAGTGGATTAGCCCAATGGTGGTGTGGGAAAAGAATATAGGAGGAATTAGGATTTGCATGGATCTAAGGAAACTTAATGACGCATGCTTACATGATCCATTCCCAACACCATTCATGGATGAAGTACTGGAAAACGTAGGAGGTCAGGAAACTTATTATTTTACAAATGGATTCTCTGGGTACCATCAGATAAGAATCATGGAGGAGGATAGACACAAGACTATGTTTGCGATGAAGTGGGGCAGTTATCAGTATACAATTATGCCATTCAGATTGAAGAATTCCCCTGCGATGTTTTCTAGGGTAGTAGTGGCAGCATTCAAGGAGTTCATCCATAAATTCCTGGAAGTTTACTTGGATTACTGGACTCTATTCAATTTACTACATGATCATATAGAATTTCTTCGACTCATGTTAGATTGGTGTAGACAGTGTCAAATTTCCCTGAACTTAAAGAAGTGTATCTTTTGCGCGTCGTTTGGAATTCTCCTAGGACATGTCATATGCAAATAAGAATTATTAGTCTATCCAACCAAGATTGTAGTCATTCTCGACTTGGAACCCCCGACATCAACCAAAAAACTAAGGGAAACGTTGGGTCATATCGATTATTACATGAAATTTATCAAAGGATATGTGCAGATTACACACCCATGGAAAAGTTACTGAAGAAGGAAGCCAAGTTCCAATGGAATGAGGACCGCTATAAGGGGTTGGACACTTTGAAACAGAAAATGGTAACCGCACCAATTCTGATCTTTCCGGAGTGGAACAAGGAGTTCCATGTACATGTAGACACATCATCCATAGTGTTGGGCATAGTGTTGTCACAACCAGGAGAAGGGGACAAAAATCATCCAATCGCTTTTGCAAGTAGGAAGTTGTCAACATCATAAACTAATTATTCAACTACATAATGGGAAGGATTGGAAAAGGTCTATGCACTACAAAATTTCAGGCACTAGTTACTCGTGTTCCACTTCAATATGTATATAAACCATTTTGCATTAAAGTACTTAGTCAACAAGCCCATCTTTGGAGGAAGAATATGCAGGTGGCTTTTATTATTTCAGAAATATGACTTTGAGGTCATAGTAAAACCAGGGAAGTTGAATGCAGGACAAGATCATCTATCACGCATATTGACAGGAGAAGATATTGGTAATTTAGATGATAGCTTCCCAGATGTAAAATTATTTGCAGTAAGGATGGTGGATGATTACTTTTCGGAGGTTGTGGAGTTTCTAAGTACTAGCATGGATCCCTCTGACATGACAGTTGTGTAGAAGAAGTAATTGGTAGTGAAAGTAGTCGACTCTTAGTTGATTGCAGGGAATTTATATAAGTTAGGTGCAAATGGAATATTGAGATGGTATGTACTCAAACATGAAAGGTTGATTATACTTGAAAGAGGTGCATGATGGAATTTCTAGAGGAAACTACACAGGAAGGGAAACAACTCATAATATTTTATGTGCAAGGCTTTGGTGGCCTACACTTCATAGAGATGCAAAGGAGTATTCTCAGTCATGCGGTGTACATCAAAGAGTGGGAAAACCATCTAGGAGAGATGAAATGTCATTGAATCCCCAGGTAACATTGCAAGCATTTGATAAGTGGACCATTGATTGTGTAGGAATAATCACTCCACAAGCATGAAGATCGGGGGCAAGGTACATTATCACTGCAACAGAGTACTTGAAAAGGTGGGTAAAAGCAACACCAATTATTGATTGTACTACGGAGACTATTGCACAGTTTTTGTTTGAGAATGTAGTCAAAAGGTTTGGATGTCCACGCATACTACTTAGTGATAAAGGTACACACTTTCCGAACAAAACAATTGCATCATTGACTGAGGAGTTTCAGATTCATCATCAAAAGAGTACACCATATCATCCTCAAGCCAATGGAATAGTGGAATCTTTTAATAAGATCTTGGAGAATGTTTTGACAAATATCTGCAACGTAGGGAGAGATGATTGGGACTTACGAGTTCCTGTAGTAATATGGGTTTACAGAACTTCAAGTAAGAAGTTGACGGGACAAACACCTTTTTGGTTGGTCTATGGACAGGAAGCAGTGATGCCAATGGATTTCATTCTACCTAGATTGCACATTGAAACAATCACTGAGCTCTCGGATAATGGCGCAATAGAGGAGAGGTTGGCGTAGTTAGTACAACTTGACGAGGACCGATTTATTGCAGGATTTCATCAATAGTTCTAGAAAGCCCGAGAGAAGGCTTGGCATGATCGCCATATTAAACCAAAGAAATTTCAAGTCAGAGATTTGGTACTACTCTATGACAACAAATATATGCCGCATCCAGGGAAGTTTCTCATGCATTGGTTAGGGCCGTACGTGATCCAGTAAATAATCGAGACGGGTGTTGTGCAGTTGGAAACCTTGAATGGAAAATTCCTAGAAGGAATGGTGAATGGGAGTCGACTGAAACTCTATAGAGATAGTCGACAATGTGCACAGTAATCTGGGCTACGCCAAAACCCCTGTATTATAGTAGTTGTACCATAGTAACTAGAGAGAAAAAAAGAGAGTATTTGAGTACGAAGGTATCAAAAATGGTGCAGAAAGAATGCTTATCACACACAAAAATAACACTTCACCAAGATACGGATGAGATCGAATGCGTAGGATACAATGACACAACAAAGAATCATTGTGTAGTTTGGCGATGACAAGATTGTTAAAAGTCATAAAGCATGGAAATGACAATTAGGTTAACAGCGTGACAATTCATAAGAGAACCATATAATTCTTAAATGGAAAAAGTCATTGAAAATATCGATAGATGGGCAGTACGAGGAATATATCACATGACAATTTTTGTAGTCAAGTGAGATTATGGAACAACTCAACAACCACGATGATGAATGGGACAAGTTTGTTAAGACATGATGGGAAATATGTAATTGGAATGAAAGCACAAAAACATAAGAAGATCGTTAAGTTTCAATCATTTTTGCATACCAATGAGAGTGAATGAGAGCTAAGAAGAGAAAACCAAAGTGAACTGGAGAACAAAACATAACAGAGCTACGGGTTCTAGAGAACACACAGTGTTGGTTCAAGAACCTATCACTCGAGATGAATGGGAAAATATCTGCTAGAAGTATTATCGCTCACCCTAGGATGAGTAGGAAAGGAGATATGCTTGGCAAGACCGTTAGCCTCAAGTTTGTGGATCATGACATTACCTATGAACAACCATTTCCAGAGATAGATAGGGAAAAATATACAGGCACTGAGAGTGTATTGGATGTAGGAGCTTGCATCACTTCCAACGTAAATTTGTACGTGGAATTCAACAGACTTAGTAAGAGATTCTGGGGTTACTAATGCTTCATGAAAATAAACGAGAAGGAATCGGATCAGGATCCCACTGAAAGAGAATTTGCCCAGAAATTGGCTTTGTATACAACACCCAAATTGAACCTAAAGGATTTACCAAGGGGCGTAGGAAAAGAGAAGGATGGTATCGGGCTCAAGAAACCTCAATGGATTATCAACAGAGAAGTCTATTACAGGAATATGAGGCTTAACATAATTAGTTCACCTGACCGAAGTGATGCTTTTTCTAGGGGAAACATGACCTCCGATATCACCATCCAGACTTAGCATGTTATTTGGTGGGATGAGGCCTTAAAGAGGGAGAAGGTAGAAACTCTAAGGCTTATTTTGAAGAAGCATACAGAACAAGAGGAGAGATCCACAAAAGCACTACAGTAAAAGGATGAATTTGAAGCCATGGTGTAGAAGACACAAGCAGTTGTCCGAAAATTATACATGGAGGTACCAGAAGTTCCCCTGGTGGTAGAAGCCACTATAGAGGAACAACTATTGAAGATTGGCGAAGTCATTAAGGGATTTAGGGAGAATATTTAGGATTTACAACTATGGAGCACGCCCAAAACACCACCATAGGTGCGCGAAGGTAGGGTGAGGATGGAAACAACAACAATTGCCCATAAAAAGGAAGTAGAAGACGAATGCACAAAAAATTGCGAGGAGAGTGCAAAGGTATGGACAAAGCTCACGACGGACCCAAAAATTAAGGCCATAGAGGCCAAGTTGAGAGAATTGAAAGAACAGGCGCACACGACATCAAAAAAGGTGGCTACCCTGCCACCAGTAGAATATATGGAAACCATTTTGGCTCAATGACATGCATGTGTAGAAGTGGAGAGACTGAGGGACCAACAAAAGATCCCGCAATAGAGACTAGGACCAAGGCAAGAAGAAGAAGTAAGGATTATTGGAGAATTGGCCATTGTTCAAGGTAAGGTCAAACAAGCAGTGGTGGAAGCAGAGAACAAACTCACAGACTTTACCTCGCAGGCCATAGAGGAGATAGCGGCAACAGAGGTTGTGATTGTCAAAGAGGTAGAGGTCGCTAAGGTTTCCTCTCAAGCCTTCATTTCGGCTTGGAAGAACATGAAACAGGCCCGAGTGGCTCGGGACGAGCCACAAGTGACTGTTGGGGGGATTTTGGATAGGCAGTTTTGGATACCATGTTGGGAGAAAAACCTAAGTATAAGGGAAGTGCATGGAGGAAGGAAAGTAGTGCGCAACTAAGACACATTCCACAGAAAAGTGCGCAGAAGGAAGAAAGGGCGTAGATGGAAGAAAACACATAGGAGGAAGACAACACAGAGATATAGGAATGAAGCAAGAGAGTGAGAGAAGAAAGCGCAAGAGAAGGATGACAATGCGACATTACAAAAATAGTAGAACAACTGAAAAAATGCATGAAGAACGAAAAGCAGAACAAAACAGTCGAATGACCAGTTATCTGAGTTGGCCATGCATTGTAATAGTTTTGGGATAAATAGAATAGGGTTTTAAGCCTTAGGTTTTGAAGTATAAATGTGTAATGGGATGGGAGATTAGGAGGAGAAGAAAAGAGAGTGTTGGAAAAAAGAGAGTATGCCAGAATCATGAATGTAATAACTCGTTAGAAAAACAAACAGATGAATATCGAGAGAGTTTAGAGAGGATATCGAGTCTTGTGGTATCTAATTGTTTATGTGTTCTTATGAGTTATGTTGCTATGCTTCTTAGACTAGAATTAGTTTACAAATTAATTGTGGTGCAATATTCTTGACTGTAACTGTGAAGATTCTCGGTAATAATCGGAAATATGTTAAGTAGAGGAATAAAAAAGGAAGTAATACTAACTAGGGCTGAATAACGCACCTAGATAGAAGAAGGAACAATGAATCGGCTATCTGCCTCCCTTTCCCTTACTACTGCAGAAGCCTGGTTCTTGCATTCCCAATAGATACCGTAGGTGAGACTTCATTTGCGCAAGCAGGTGATGCCGAAAGGGCCGGTGTCTGGTGGGTTTGTTGGTCATAGTTAAACTAAACCTTGGGTCTTACAACCTGTGCGCAGACAAGTTAACCCAACACAATTTCATTCCCCTAGAGATTTGTGTCGTCCAGATCTCCAATCTCACAAGGGAATTCCAGGTCAAAATAAGAATAAAGAAAACATGTGTTCCCATCATGTCATCTTTTGATCAGGGCATCCTCTAGGTTTTTTTCGACAACGCCAACCAAGGGCACCCCCCACACTGGGAAGTTGGGATTGTTTTATTTCTCAATCAATCCCATTCCATTTATGCTCATTATACACCAAGTCTTGGATCAAACAATTGTGCGGAGTTTATAACGCTTAGAAAATTATTGTTCATTGCATAGGAAAAAGGTTTAAAGAAGCTTTAGGTTTTTAGTGGCTCCAAACTGGTGATTGATTGGGAAGATAACAAAGTATTCGTAGCGTGTAGTTCTTAGCTCCTTTGTTGTAAGATCTGAAGCATTAGTTGAACCATTTCGAATGGCTTTTTTTCCAACATATTTAAGGGAATTGAATGGCACAACAGATAAACTCTCCAAGGAAGCATTGCTTCTCCCAAAAAGAGCTTTTGGGTTCTATGAATCTGTTGATGGTGAAGAAACTGAAGCAATGGAGTTTCAACTGTAAAATAGCTTGAAATATTTATGATATCATGTAATATAATTTTATTATGGACTCGTGTTATATGGTTTTGTTCAATATTTCTGTAGAAAGGATTTATGACCTTATGTTATAAACATTCTTGATTTTTGTTGTTGTTTATAATTGTTGTTGTTTATAAGCCTTAATTGCAGCATGCTTATGCTTTTGTACAGATCAAACCGAGTCACAAGAAGTTAAAAGAACCCTTTTCTGGGCCTCAATATGCATATTCATACCCATGAATATAAGATTAAAAAAATAATAATAAAAAATAAATTATAATAATATTTAAATAATAAAAAATATAAATTTATGAATTATATACGAATTTATAAATTTAAATAATATGATATAATTAATATATGTGAATTAATGAATTTCGTTTGATATTAATATAATATAAAGTTACTTTAACATATATCTATAAATAGAATTTGATTGTGTTATTGTATTATTTACATGTATTGTACTAATTTATTTTAGTAAGGCATTTTTTTCATGATTTACTATTGTTTTTGGTCACGTAACGTAATATTTCCATGTCGTTTTTATTCTGCTTAGAACTTTCTTCCCTCACAATAACAATGTTTATCTTCATCCTTTGTTGATAATAATTGAAATTTCGTTTCACCCGACAACAAGAGTGTTTATCTTCATCCTTTATCGATAATAATTGAAATTTCGTCTCATCCTTCTATATTTTATTAGGGACATTCTCTTGTCATGATTTGTCACTTTCATTTTTTTATAATGTAACAGTCATTTGTCTTCATTACTTTTAGAACTTTATTCCTTAATCTTTAACAATAACAAAATTTAAGGATAACAAAATTTATCTGGTATCTTCATTCTTTATTGATAATAATTTAAATTTAAATCATTTTTAATTATAGTGTAAGGTGTAAAATTACAAAGAACATCTTGCTTCATTTTTTGTTATAATAATAATTGAAATTTTAATCATTTTTAATTATGATGTAAGGTGTAACATTACAATTTTTTTTATCTTGATATCTCCCTATTTTAAATATAACCCTACACTGATCTTCTACCATGAGTTCATACTTACACAAAAATCAATATATTTTGATGCTTGGTCACATTAAATTTATGCTTCTACCATCTCTCCATCTCTCTAATGCAATCATGTCTCTATGCAACATCAAGTTTTCACCTTGTCTAATCTTCTACCATGATTTCATACTATGAGTTAATACTTACATTAAAATCAATGCATTTTGATGCTTTTGTCACATTAAATTTATGCCTCTACTATCTATGCATCTCTGTAATGCAATCATATCTCTATACAACGTAAAGTTTTCATCTTGTCTAAATGTTGTTAGAACTATTGTTTTTTTATTTGTGGTCTTTCCCTACACTATTATGATCCTTTTTTCATCTAAGTATGCATTCTTTTTGTGTGGACATTCAAATGATTTATGTCCTTTTATCCCTTATGCACAACAATAAATTTTTCACTTCTAACCAACATATTCTCTTCTTCATCTTTGGAAGCATTTGTGAGAGATTCTGTATGCACAACAATAAATTTATCACTTCTAACCAACATATTCTCTTCTTCATATTTAGAAGCATTTGTGACCTCTCCCTTGACCTTTTTCTGTTGTAATGTTTTCTGATAGTTTTTCTTCCTTTCCATCGTGCACATTTACATCCAACTTTTGTGTGGAATTACAACCACCACCTTCACTTCTAATGCCCCATCTTCAAGCAAACACCTTCACTTCTAATGCCTCATCCTCAAGAAAAATTATTCTTTCTATTAGCACTTCATGCTAACTGTTTTCTTTACTTTTAGTTCAAATTGATAGGCATTTTCTAATGAATGCAACTTATGCAAACTTGTATTGAATTGTAAATTTTAATTCATTAGTATACCTTGAGACTCATTGGCCTTCATCCTCCTCATGTGTAGTGTGTGTCAATATATTGTAGGACTATTTTTGTAATCTTCTATGCTCGTCTCCTTATGCCTTAGGTTTTGTATCTTCTTCAACAATGTTTGAATATAACCAAAGAGAAAGACCATTTCTCACAACTTTGTAACCATCTTGATCCATGCCCTTATCTTCTCTTTACCATTTTAAATCTATTTGTAATGAATGAAATACCATCAAGTGGTAGTGTAACTCTTCAACTACACACTGTTAAATTTTGTTCTATGAGGTTCTTCTATCCTTTCAGGATCAAAATATATCTCCAATCTATGATCCAACCAATTAACTCCTCTACTTTTAAGCATGTCTATAGTATTTCCATTTATGTCTAAATCTAGTATCTCTCTTTTTATATCTCTATATAACAATTTTTGTATTAGGTGTAAATATCAAATCTTTCTCTCTTTCATATACATAGAGGGGTATGTACACCTCCATATACTTTAGCAGTCAAATTGTTGCGTGGAGGGGGTCCCTTGTCCCACAAACAAGGGGGTCTCATACACCAATTTGGTGTCTGGCTTGGTCATGACCTTAATATTTTATTATTATTGTTATTGTTATTATTATTGTCATTTGTATCTATATTTGGCTAACATATAGTATTATTGTTGTTGTTGTTGTTGTTGTTGTTGTGGTTATTATTATTATTATTATTAGCTACAAGTATTTTATACATATTTTTAAATGGCATATGATGATGTAAGTGTTACCCATGTACCTATGTGACAATATCTCTATCATACTAGGTTTTAGAACCAGTGCCTTTCAACATAATAATTTAAAAATGGTTTACATTCACCTTTTGTGTGGAATTACAACCACTACATATGCTTCTAATGCCTCATCCTCAACCAAAACTATTTCTATTAACGTTAAACCATAACTTTTTCTCTACTTTTAGCACAAACTTATAGGCATCCTCTAATGAAAACAACTTAT